>JAUOBV010405722.1:0-10496 GCA_032360425.1 Rubia occidens | reverse complement strand
AACATCTCTGTGGATGACCTCGGTACTTGTCACTATCTACCATTCTTAGTAGTATAGTAGTAGGAATGGGAGCAACATATTAAATTTTATCTTTGATCACGTCCCCCTCTCGGTTATTAGTAGATATCCAGTGAAAATTTTATTTATTAGCGACGCTTGAGAGGGGGCGGATCACTAGTGCAAACATAATTTTCAAACATTATTCCAATTCTACAATTTTGCTTACGGGGCTAACATAATTTGTTGAACAAGTGCAAGAAATAAGAGAAAAATGGAGCGTGGAGTGTTTTTTTCCTTGAAACCATAAAAAAGCATGCTAAGTGTATATGTTGTAAGAAAGTTATAATTGGTGTATCAAATAGTAGAACATAACATTTGCAAAAGCATAAAAATGTTTGTGAAGTTTTAAACCCACTTAGTTCCCAATATAAAATCATACAATCTTGTCATTCATCCACCCCTCATGCTTTTGTTTATGATTATGAACATGATTCAAATTGATGCGGGGGATTCCTTCCGAACCACCATAACATTTGGAATCAGCGCAATACTTCACACTAGCTTCATGGAACCTGCAGAACAAGGTCGCGAGGAGTCCCAAGGATCTCCCTCTGATGCCTAACTCAGTGTGTGACCAATGTATCAATAGTAATTTGGGAAATGCCATCACCTTTGTAATTGTTTGGATCATTCATTTATAGTTAAGGTTGTCGTAATCTTTGCTGATTATGAACCATTTTTCTTTATGGTGGTTTTAGTGGCATGATCATGGGTGGGAGTCATCTTTTCTTCTAGGCTAGCTCAGAGCGGTTCACCATAGGTGAGGTGCTATTCTAGTTTTAGGCTTGGAGAGGTTTTCTCTTTTCTTTGGTGAACTGTTATTTACCTAGTTCGCTGGGATCTCTATATAATCTTTAGTGTTGCCTTCATATGGTTAAGGGATGTGTATACCATAACTCCCCTTAGCCAAGGAATTAATGCATACAGATCTGTCGCAATTTGTTTTCAAACATAGGTGGAAAAGGGCAAACAATCATGGTAGTATGGCTCTTGGATTTATTTTGGATGAAGTGATAGTAAGATATTGGCAGCAGCGTATACATTGGCTGCTTGGATAAAAATAAGAAAACTTAACTGCACTTTAAACTTACCTTTTTTCGGGAGGTCGTTGTTAGTGGACCGAAAATGTAGGGTAATATTCAAATATAAAAGTGGCTCAGAATTTAACAAATCATAAGTGTACTAGCTGTTATTTATCTAAAAAATGTTGCGATGCAATAGTGTTCTAACGTTAGATGATTTAGATATGCTAAAATAGTATGATTCTTGTCATCCTATTGGTTCTCAAGCTTTGTTTAAATTTTCTTAATTCACACCTATGTCATTTTATTAAAGGATTATATGTGTTGCAGTCCTAAGGTTTTGTGTCTTAAAAAAACCATTATCTCATGATCAAGATGTAAGCACATATATTATTTTTCATGAAGCCGACTGCTTGAAGGAAAATCATGGAGTTACTAAGCGTAAGATCGACGTGAAGAGAAATCTGATAAAGGTACACCCAAGTTGATGAAAACACAGGACATCATCAATGTTTCAACTGTCAAGACTTTCGTGGTTTAACTATGGTCGATGGTTCTGTGGGGGAGGTATGCTGGTTTACAAAACAAATGTTTGGGTATTTGAATCCTATGTTATTAACTTTAGTGTAATGGTATAAGCTGGTGAGGTATTAACCAGGGCCACTCAACTTGTTGTTGAGTGTGTCAGCAAAGTGAAGAAATTGAACAGGCGACTGGGATCGATAGATTCGTCGAGGTCATCATTCGACAATGGATCAAGAGATGAGATAGATAGTGATCCGCACCCCCTGGGTCGCTAATAGCAAACCAATCCTTTTCATGGGAGATCAGTTCTAACCCGCGGAGCACAAGAGACCAAAGATAGAAATTTATGATGTTGCTCCTGTACTCACTGCCAAAGAGTGGCTAGTGGCAAGTCCGGGGTCATCCATGGAGATCTAACTATGCAAGACTCACAATCAGGAGAACAAACTATATTAAACTAAGCCTTGGGGATATTTGCATAACATGACCAGTAGACGACTTTGATCCTAGATCATATTAAATGCAAGATGTATAAAACCTATCTTAATGTCCATGTCACAAAGTGTGGTTAATAGTCAACACTTCCCAATGTCTATCACAAAAAGGTGCCCATGTCTATCCTATCAACACCGCTTCCGTAATTGGGGAAAGTGCATCTTACGATCCAACCGATCTATGCTCCTCTTTCCCCATAAATAAATACATCCCAGGCAATCCATTATGAACGCTTCTCCCTAGGCCTTTAGAGGCAAAAGAATCAGTTTCTCATGAAGATTATAGGGTCGAAATGACAATAGTCACTACATTATAATTGTAGTTGCTACAAACTATCATGCCTTATCTATCACATGAATTCCAGTCAAAATTAGGCATACACTCGTGTGGATTTGATGCACATGGCCTATGTGCATACACTCACATAGTCGATGACTCTTGATCCCGCATATCCTAACCGGACACTCCCAAGGAGCAACAAGCCTAACACTACACATGAAACATAAAACTATTGTGTATCATAGGAAATATATAACATGCATTTCACAAGAACGTAAAGATTAAATCAACATGATATTCATAAACATAAAAAGATATAGAGACCTAAAATATCACAAAATCTCTACCATGTCATGAATACAAATTAAATCCCCGAGTTAATAAACTACTCTACTACTAATAAACCCATGGTAAATATTGAATTACATGCCATGGATCCAGGAAACTAAGAGAAGGAATAGAAAACAAAAAAATAAGGAAAAGATAAGAAGAAGTCTAGAGTGAGAGAGAGTTTTCCTCTTCCTTCCTACTTATCAAGAAAATAAGATTATGCCTACTTGTTTAACTCTAGGTGACTAAAGGTTCCTTATATATGAGAAGGTAATGGGCTTTTAAAGGGCCAAGTTTGGAAGAAACCCTAATGAAACCCTAAGGCTTCCACTAGTGAAACCCTAAGGCCCCCCCTAGTGCCACATCAACACGGTTTGTGCAAAAGTATACGGGATACAGGATGGAAGTGCTCCCTGGCTGTACTGAGTGCATGACCTATGTAAAACCACGTGAGTCGTGGACTGGAGTCTTCATCTTCCATTTGAGTGTGCCTGCATTGCAAAGACTTGTAGGTGCGCGGACTGGAGGTTTGGATCTTCAACATCTTGGTGTACGGGCTATCCAAAATCACACGACCTATGCTAGGACTTAGTTGCCTCAGCTTTCGATCTGGCACTGGCTTGGCACGGGTCGTGCCAGTCTTCGACTCTTCCAAAACTTTGATTTTTTCCTTCAATCTTGTTTATGCCGCTACGGATGAACCGCTGATTCGATTTGGGAGTTCTTGTAGTTGATTTTATAGCGCTCAAGAAGAAAAATCTAATGGTATCACCCTCAGACTCTGATTCTTCTCAGATATTTCCCAGAACTCTGTAAAACTCTCGGATTACAATTCATTTACTTCTTTGTCTTCCTTCTTTCTATCTTCTACCACGCTTGGACTCATTGCGAAAAACTTTCTACTATACTGCGTTAAAGTGATTACGATCAATATACAAATAAGCTCACAAAATAGAATCTAGATGCTCGTAAGGACATAGCCTCCAAATACTGAGAGTTGGGGATGAAAACTTTTGACTGATTGGGGTATGATCTAATCCTAAAAGGACGTGTTAACCAATGCATTTAGCAAATTTATTAGTATCTTTTATATGGTTGATTGCTAGGTTTAGTTGGGTTTACATCACAAGGGGTTTAGATAGCCTTTGTTGGTTTACTTGCCTAAATCCCTCGTTTTGTAGATTTATTTAGACATAATGGACATTATGTCCTTACAAGCATCTAGATCCTATTTTGTCAGTAGAAGTCCATTCACAACAATAGTAGTAGATATTTGAAGGTCATTCACAAGGATGGTAGTGGACCGAAGGTCATGCGCTTAATTATAGTAGTAGGTGGAAATGGGCCAAGGAGAAAAGTGTTGAAGTCTGGACAAAGCTGAAGACTGGCACGACATTGTTAAGTTCGTGCTAGCCAAACATGATGGTGTGACTAAGTAAAGGTGCGGGCGTGTGCTTTTGTGCTGCCCATGCGCTTCGAAGATGAAGAATGAAGTTCCATCCGGTAGCCCACAAGGAATTACATGGTCGCGCCATTATAAGAAGGAAATGCTTAGCTCCAGCCTGTGTCGCACGCATCTGCACGGGCCACACCATTCAAAAGATCAAAACATACTTCCATCCAGCAACCCATAGGGATGTACACAGCCGCGCAGCTCGGAAGACCGAAAGGTCGCTTCCAACTGGCATCCCGTGCACTATTGCACGGGCCTTGCCACATCGTGTGCTATTGCACGGCCCGTGCCACTTTCCAGCCTAGGGTTTCTTTAGCTTTTGGGCCTTTTTAAGGCTCATTTCTTACCTACTATAAATAAGCCTATGTCTACTAGGGTTAAAAGAAGTTGAGTAGTTAGGAGGAGAAACAATTTCTATTCTCCTAGTTTCTAAGAGTAGATAGAGAGAGAAAGAGGATAACCCTTCTCTCTTCTTTTAATCTTCCTAGTTTTGCCCTAACACATTGAATCCCATGGTAAAATTAGGTTCAATGCTTAGAGAGTAGTTTATTTTCAAGGGGATCTAATTTGTATTCAATGATTTGGTGGATATTTTGTGAGATTCCAGGCCTCCCTATCCTTTTATGTTTATAAATATCATGCTTTATTTGTTCTTTACATCCTTGTTAAATGTATTTTAGATATCCTATGTGGCATACACCTTAGTATATGCTTTATGTATGGTGCTAGGCTTGTTTATCCCATTGGGAGTGTCCACTAGGGTAATAGGGGGAGTGAGAGTCCTCGACCATGTGGGTGTATGCATGTAGGTCATGAGCACCACTCTGATGACCATACGCTAGTAGACTAGAAGGTTGTACTCCGATAGGTGAGGGCATGATAGTTTGTAGCAACTAAGGTTATAGAAATGTCATTTCAACCCTAGAGTCATCATTAGATGCTAATCCTTTTACCTCTATAGGCCTAGGAGAAGCGTTCATATTGGAGGCCTGAGATTTATTCTTTACGGGAAAGAGGAGCGCATAGTGGTTGGACCGCTTGATGCACTTTCCTAATTATGGAGGTGGTGTTGATAGAATAAGACGTGGGCACCTTTGTGTGACAGACAAAGGGAAGTGTTAACTGTCGACCACACTATGTGAGATAAACATTGGGATATGTTTATACATCTTGCACTAGATAGAATCTGGGGTCAAAGTATTCTACAGATCATGTTACGCAAATATCCCCAATTCTCGTGTACCACTTCTACCACAACACTATCACACTTGCAGCATGTTAAAGCTCACGGAAATCTTAACCCTTTTGATCTATTTAAAGATGTAGAATAATCCACTCTGTTTAGGTATTTTAGGTTTTGGTGACACGGGAAAAAATAGGGTAGTGTGAAAGTAGGACTGAAATGGCTTTAAACGGGGTTCCTTATATGGATGCGGCTGAGGCAAATGGAGCACTCTCGATTATGCGCTGTGATTTTTGTTTCGAAAGTCTGATTCTATGTTTTGTGTACTCAGGTCTGTAATGCCCATCAATCCAAACTCGAATTACTTTATTTTCCCTAGAATGCATACATGGGAAGGATATGGGATGTTTGGCCAGACTGGTAGTAGATCTTACTCATAAGGACTGTGTAGTTATATCTTTAATGAATGCAATTTTATAATATGTTCCATTCATGTTGAAGAAATGAAATTGCAATTGTTTTTTCATGGAAAAGTTAGTTTGATAATCAATTATGTCAAGATCAGTGATTTTGGATTGGCCGTCATCATCATGAAGAGTCGTTGTGCACAAATATATGGATGGCACTCTTGAATTATTAGAACTAAAATCTATGATGAGGATTATACCGAAAGGATCGATTATGTATCTCTTCGGGACGTATATGCTAAAAAATGGTGACCCTCTTTAGTAAGTGTGATAATGTCACGAAGTATACAAGAAAGTGACCATGGGGATTAGACTATACTGCAGGCTATAAACAAGGTTAAGGACCCCCGAGGTGTAGGCCTTCATTGAAAAGTTTCTAGCACAACCCCGAGCTCCACCCTCGGTCTCTTTAAGGTAGATAATTCACAAACCAATATTTTACTGCTCATTTTGGTAACTCTGTGATAGTCAATACTGGCCTCTACAGGAATAGAATGGTATGTATAAATTCTGAAGGCTGAAACTTAGTCTAATTGAAACGACATTACGATGGAGTATGGTTGTAATGATAAATGATTGATTTGATCATTACATTCACATCTTATCTTTTGAATCAAAGTGAACATCATACACAAGCAATTACTATTTTATTTTTTTTAGGGTAAACTTCTGCTACAGAGCTATTTGTTTTTGTCATCAAGGATTATGGTCTATTGTTTACTAGGAGGAGTGATGCTTCATATGTTAGGTAAAGTAAAGAATGCAGGGGATTACTTGATTATCCAAAGTTTCTTTTGGATTTAAGGTGATTCTGTTTCTTCTAACTTGTAACTGGTTTATGTCGTATAAATGTAGGTGTAAAGTGAAAAATCTAACTGAGTAGTGTGTATTAAGTGGTTTACATATAGAGAGTATGAGTCCTAAAGATACATCGTACCAAAACATAGACATGTCTCAATCAAATCTAATCATATCACAATCACACCTAATCAATCTCATATATCCTAACACCCCCAAGTGAAGCGTCGGATGAACCGAAACTCAAAGTTTCGACCTAAAAAACTCAAACAAAGGACAAGAAAGACCCTTTAGGGAAAATGTCAGCAACCTGGAGAGATGTGGGTACATAGCGAACACGTAGATTTCCAAAAGCAATCAACTCCCGAACAAAGTGATAGTCAATATCAATCTACTTCGCGCGCTTGTGAGTCATCGGATTTTGAACAAGAAAAATAGCGTTATTGTTATCACATAGCAAAATGGGGGGACTCGGAGAGCAAAAAATGCATATCCTGAAGCAAATGAGAAAGCCAAACAACCTCCGCCGCAGTGTTAGCCAAAGCACGGTACCCAGACTCTGGCCTAGAGCGGTAAATAGTAGGCTGCTTCTTGGCACTCCAAGAAATGAGATTGCCCCCAAGAAAAATAGCATAGCCATAGGTCGAGCAACGAGTCTCAAGACAACGAGCTCATTCATCTTCAGGGTATTCTAACACGTCCGTGGAAGCAGAAGAACGAAAGGACAATCCAAAATGAAGAGTACCACTGATATATCAAAGAATCCTGGTGACAACTGCAAAGTGATCATTACGAGAATCCTGGAGAAACAGACTAACATAGTTCACCGCAAAGGCCAGATTAGGTCGAGTGATGGTGAGATATTGAAGAGCACCAACCAAAGACCGATATTAGTTGGGTTTCCGAAAGGCTCACTGGAACTGCTAAGAAGCTGAGAAGTAGGTACAAAAGGTGTAGAAACTGGCACAATATCAGACATCCCAGCTCAACAAAACTTATCCCGAGCATACTTCGTCTGACCTAAAAAGAGGTCAGAGTCATTAGAAGACACCTCAAGTCTGATAAAGTAGTTGAGGGGGCCAAGATCCTTAATGGAAACTCCTGATGAGTGCGAGAGATAAACTGGCAAATAGCGGTAGAATCATTGATGGTAAGAATAATGTTATCCACATACACCAAGTAGAGGAGGCTAGTGCCTCAAGAAAACACAAAAAAGAAGTATCAGAGGAGCTTCTAACAAAACCAAGCTTGCAAAGAAATGAACTGAAATGATCAAACCAGGCCTTCGGTGCCTGCTTAAGCCCATATATGGCTTTCTGCAGACGACACACATAGTCAGCGTGAGTGGGATCCTTGTAGCCAATGGGTTGCATCATGTAGAATGAAACATCAAGAACACCATTTGAAAAAATGCATTCTTGACATCCAATTGATGCAGGGGCCATTTTCACATAGTAGCATGGCAAGAACCGTACGAAAGATGGAGGCTTTGACAATAGGACTGAAAGTGTGATCAAAGTCAAAACCCGACAGCTGGAAGAATCCCCGAGCCACAAGTCGAGCCTTATGACGCTCAAAAGTACCGTCAGGATGATACTTGATTCGAAAAGCCCACTTGGAACCGACAATATTTACAACAGACGATCGGGGAACTAAATCCCAAGTATGCTGTTGTCGGAGAGCGGACATCTCATCATCCATCGCAGCAACCCACTGTGGATAAATATGTTTTAAAAAACAAGTGTAAGATTATTTTTACAATCTGAAATAAAGAATTGTGAGTATAATGTAAGTTATGGGTAAACAAAATTTTTAATTCCAAGTCATGGGTGAGTATTGTTTGAATGAGGAGATTTGGTTAATATTGGCTTAAAAAACAACGAAATTCCTTTGTATAACTTTATTATTATAAGGAAATTAAAAAAAATCAGTTTTCAATTTTTCTTGTAAAAAACATATACTTATAACATAGTAAATAGTTGTGCATGTTATGCACATATGCAACTCCATATTTTTGCAACAGGGAGGTCTTAATAGTCCATTAAGTAAAACAAATGGGATGTGCGCATGATTATAAATAGATAAAACAAGTAGATGGTTAGTTCATGCATGAGTTTAATATAGACAAAATGCATAGAATGTCCACTAATTGGACAGATGTGGTAGGGAATAAAATGCTAATTTTCAAACTTATTCCACAAACATTTGTTGTTTATATATTAAGCTATATTATACAGCTAACAAAGTGACATTACATAATAATTATATCTACTTTCGTTTCTTGGGAGATGGTTATGTGGTATCCAAGAGGTCGTCAAACCTTGCTAACAAACAAGCTTTAGCCTTACCTGTAGTTGATCATACATATATTTGAAATGTTTAGTGACTTGAAATGGCTATCGACGAAATGAATAAGGACGTTCATTCCATTTTTTTACAAACTGTAAGAATTTAATATAATGAGAAGGCATGGTAGTACAAACCAACCTCTCGTATTGAGGCGTGGTTCAGAAGGAGTGGTGAACATGTTACAGTTTATATGTGGCTATGAAGGTAAAAGAAGGTACTAATTGTGGGTGATAGATAAGAGAGGCAACAAATTTGGAGTAAAAGGGTATTACAAATATCATATGATTTTGTCTTTATAGCTGCAGTTTATCATTACAAAATTAATGTCTCAAAGTGAGGGCAAGAGAAATTTAGTAACGGAGAGCGGGAAAGTAAAATACAGAGTGCACTAAATCGAAATATAAGATTCACATTATCATAATTTCTTTCAAAGTAGTTTGGAGTTAATGGTGAGTTACTCACATGCATTTTATTGCCTTTGTTTCATGCAACATTTAAATTTAAGTCTACTAGTATAATATTATAATGTTTGGAAAAATTACAGAATTACTAATTTCACTTTATCTGAAGCAGACCACCATATGGTATCTTGCTATACAGAGGGAGGAAGAATAAGTATCTAATCAGATTGACACTTTGGTTCATATTTTTCCCCCATGAAAGTAGCTGCATACTTGCATTGCTAATTTGTGATCTTCTTTATTGTAGTTTAGCAAATTTAATACAAGGATGTACAGAGTTATAGCAGGAATGTACCAATTGGAAGTGAAATGTGATTTAGATAAAGAGAGGCAACAAATTTGAAATAGAAGGACATTACAAATAGCATATGATTTCCTTTTTATAACTGTCGTTAGTCATTACAAAATTAATGGCTCAAACTGAGGGCATGGAAAATTTAGTAATAGAGATCCAGAAAGTAAAACAAAGTGCATAGAATGGAAATAAAAAAATTCTTGTTTTTTCTATGAGGTGAAAACATAAACCCATCAAACATGTAACATTAAGAGAAATCTTTGACTAGATATAATGCTAAAAGAACACTACAATACTGCAAAGAAGTATGCCACTATCAAATTTTATAACCATCTTTTGTGCATGAGTAACTTTAGTATAAAATATAAGCTATACACAATGTATAAAAAAAAAGAGGATATAAAGATTTGGTATTATACCTCATCATCTTGAAAGATGAACTTCTGTAGTTTGGTAGGACTTGTTGTACTTTGAGAAGACACACATTTTCCCACCCTTGTGATTATCTTAATTCAAGGCTTGTCTGAATTCCTTAACCTGATAATCATTTTTGGCGTGTCCATCTACAAGGAAAAAGAAAAAAATTATGCATGGAATTAATTTGCACACCATGTATCAACATCATAACAAACTTCAATTGTAAGAAGGTTTTTCTATTTTTTTCCAAATAAGAGACATAGCATAATAATTTATAGAGGTTATAACAGAACATTGCTCTTTATTTCAGATTTTTTTTCTGAAAAATGTTGTATATACAACTGTAAGATAGTGATTTTTTC
>JAUOBV010405615.1:0-10496 GCA_032360425.1 Rubia occidens | reverse complement strand
AAAAGAAAGCAGCAGCATGCTGCATGCATTCACGTGGGGGAGCTCTGCCATTTTGCAGATTTGGGCCGGTCCCAAATATTTGGACCATGGCCCAGGTCTCAAATGTTTGAGACTCCTTTGAGACCCCCACTGTGAAATTTAATTGTCTCAGTTGTACATGCTCTTAACCCTCAGTAATATGTAGAATAGGCATCATCCCCGATAGAAATATGAAGTAAACAACTTTTTTGAAGCCGATTCTTTATTTATTAATTATTACCACAAGGGGCGAAAACAAAGGGAAAAAACAATATAAGGGGGGAAAGGAAGGAAAATAAAGATGAAGGTGTTCAAATTGCAAATATAGCAAGTAGTGCGGCATGATCCCACTTTTCCCACGAATATATAAGTTGTGAATTCAGAGAAACCACTTAACCGACAAAAACCTCTCTCTGGAGCGGAGCGAGGAAATGCAATTCTGAGCGTGGAACTACTTATTTTGGGGTACGTCTTACTATCTCAATTCTTCATTCCATTGATTTGTTGGGTTTTTGCAGCTCCTTTAGATGGGTTTTTCTGTGTTTGATTTTGTGTATGTTTGTTTTCCCTTTGGGTCGTGCTTTGTTTAGTTTTTCTCTTCATTGATGTCGGAGTCACTGGGTTGATAAGTTGTTTGAGTTGAATAAAAAACATGTCTCGATTTTTGACTTGATTGAAGGGTTTCTGTGTTTTTTTTTTAAAAAAAAAATCGATAAATGGTTTATTTGACTTGTGGTGGTTTCAATTTTAGATGGATGAAATGGGTTTTTTTATTATTGAGAAATGAATGCATCTGAGGGAGAGGTAAATTAACTTAAGCCCAGGTTCATTTCAATAGCATAAAAGGTTTGATTTTGGTTTTTTTTGTTTGCTTATTCCTTTTTGGGATGTTGTTATTTTGAGGAAGAAACTAGCTAATTGGGGGGTTTGTACATGTTTCTAAATTAGGGTTCTGTGTGCATGTCATTAATTTGGGTTTTTGTTTTTTATTTTATCTATGTTTATATAAGAGCCTTGAGGTCGGTGCTTATTTTTGCTGTTCTCTTCATTGTTTTATCTTATAAGTCACTGGGAAAGTGATTTTTTTTCGTTGAATCAAATCGTGTTCTGATGGGGCTTTTGCCTTTTTGAGTTTGAAAATGTTTTATCAGTGTTTTCTGTGACTGGTTGTGGTTTCAATTTTAGATGGTTAGAATGGGTTTCACTCTTGAGAAATTAATGCATCTGATGAAAGGGTAAATTCATTTGAGTCTACTTATGATTGGAATGGGTTTGAGTGCATAAAAACGTCTGCTTTGAGGTTTTTTTGTTAATTCTTTTTTGGTTTGGTGTAATTTTAAGGAAGGAACTACTTCTTCGTCCCACAATAAACTTCCTATTTGCTTTTGGCTCAATCTTTTATGCAAGCTCATGTCAGTATCTTTTGTGTAAAAAACCAGCCTTTTGAAGCTTTTGGGTGAGTGATGTTGTCAAAAAGTAACAAGTGATGGTAAATTTTGGGGTTTAATGAGGATAAATTTGGTAGATTGGATGATTATATATAGAAAATTTACAAATTGGAAGTTAGTTTTGGGACGGATAAAAAAGAAAGTAAGAAGTTTATTTTGGGGCGGAGGGAGTATCTAATTGGGGTTTTTTGTTTTCTATGAGTATTTTTATTTACTGTTATCGAAGGCTGAATTGGATGACTTGTTCCCTTATGGTTTGTGCTTAGTATAACTGCTTTTTTTCATTGATGTTGGAGTTAATAGGGGTATGTAGAATGTTTTAGTTGAATCACTCCATGTCTTGATTACAGGGTTTGTGGTTTCTGCCTTTTTATCCTGGAAAATGTTTAATATTGTGTTTTTCGACTGGTTGTGATACAATTTTGGATGGATGTAAATGGGCTTTAAGATTGAGTAATGTATACTCCATCCGTCCTACTTTCTATTTTCGTTCGTCCGATCTAAAAGTACTTATTTTGACTATATCCTTATTTGGACTCAAATTTGTGGCTGAAATTTAGCTAGCTCATTCTAGTCTCCCAATTCTCTAACCACATCATGCATAAATGCCCGTGCAATACTTCATGGCCCACTAGCGGGGAACAACTTCTGAGCATTTGAAGTGTACGAACTTTGCAATACTTCACGGGCTGCCAGATGGGAGTTAATTTCTTATCATGGGATGTGGGCTGGTCTTCAGGTCATGACTTTTAAGGAGCACAGACCGTGCAACATGACATGACCCTCACTTCATACATAGCCATACGAGCTGATTGAACTGCAGGGGTCGTGCAATACATTTTGGCCTGTGCAATTACTTAAGTAACACACCAGTAAATGACATGGGTCATGCAATACAACACGACCATACCAATATTCTAACTTCTTTGGGATTTAACCTTTCTTCTTGGCGCATTTCTACCTTCTACCACGATTAAGCGCCTGGCCTTTGGTCTACTACCATCCTTACGAATAGCCTTTTACTAACTACTACCATCCTTATAAATGGCCTTCTACTAACTACTACCATCCTTGAAAATGTTTTTCTACTGTAAAGCGTTTACGAGAAATCTACAATGCAACTCACAAAATAGGATCTAGATGCTCGTAAGGACATAACATTCATTAGGTCTAAATATATCTACCAAACAAAGGATTTAGATAAGAAAATCAACAAAGGTTATCTAAACCGTTTGTGATGTAAACCCAACTAAACCTAGAAATCAACCATCCAAAACTTACTAACAAATGTGCTAAATGAATTGGTTAACCCAAGTTTTAGGTGCAGATCAATTCCCCCACACTTAAAACTTCACTCTTCATCGAGTAAACAAAACGAGCAAATTTCTAAGAGGAACCTAGAATGCAAAGAGTTTCTCAACACATTTAATAATTATTCCTAGACTACCCTAGTTGCCCCAAAAGATGTAAGAATCTCACAACTCTCACTTCCCAAAGAAGTTAAGATAATATATCCTACCAATCATACCAATAAAAGGTGAAGTTCAAAAAGATGAGTATGAAGCTAACTTACTCTACCAAAAGGATTTCCAAATCACAATCAAAGAGAACCATAGGAATTTTCAATTTCTCTTCTTTTTCCTAGGAACCCTTTCGGGTTTTTATCCTAGCTTCCCATAAATGTTTCCTCACTTATCACCTTTTTCCACACCATGGCATCTCACTTTTGCATTGGTTTTGAAACCTATTGGGGCCTTTCACATTGTTGCCTAAGTTAGCCTTCCGGGTGTTTTACCTAGCCGGGTATTTTTTTCATTTTTTGTGTAGCGAAAAATTCCCCGAAGGAGAGCTTCATACTTCATGAAGATAAGCAAAAAAAAAAAAAAAAGAAACCACCTTAGTGTTCGAACATCCCCCCAAAAAATACAAAAGGTTCCTTCACACCTGTTAAAACAAAGCTTTTAAAACAAAACAAAACAACACTAGTTTAAGAAATAAAATTTGGGAAACAACATAGTGAAAATAGTTATCATGATCAACATCCCAATAAAAATAAACTAAAAAGAAGAAGAGATGTGATATGCACCTAAAATTATGTGTTAACCAATGCATTTGGAACACTTATTAGTATGTTTTGGTTGGTTGATAGATATATTTAGTTGGGTTTACATTACAATAGGTTTGGATAGCTATTTTTGGTTTTCTCTTTTAAATCCTTAGTTTTGTAGACTTATACGACCTAATGAATGTTATGTCCTAACGAGGGTCTACACCCTATTGTTGGCTTATTTGTAGATTGCTCGTAAGAACTTTAGAGTAGATTGTAGAAGGCTATTCGCAAGGATGGTAGTAGATAGTAGAAGGCCATTCATAATGGTAGTAGACAGAAGACCATGAGTAAAAATGTGGTAGTAGATGGAATTGAGCCAAGAAGAGAAAAGAATCAAAGATCGAACAAGATGAAGACTGACATGACCATGCCGTATTGCACGGACCATGCCAGCCAAATGGATGGTGACAAGGTCATGGCACGGGCCATAGTGTATTTCATTTCCCATAATGTTTAAAAAGCTCGGGCAGCTAAGTATGTAGCACTGGTCGTGCCATATTACACAGGCCGTACCCCTTGATGTTGAAGAATTGCATGACCGCACCATCAATTTCAAAGGAATTGCATGACCGCACCGGCAGCTTGCAAGGTATTGCATGGGTCGTGCTTCTCAGAAGAGGAAAATAAACCTCCATCCGGCGGTCTGCAAAGACATGCATGGCAGTACGCTCATAATACAAGAGGACATATGCCAGTCGTTGACCCATGTACTTTTGCACAGGGTGTGTCACTCAGGCCGTGGGCTTTTGCATGGCTCGTGCTAGTGGCCACCTAGGGTTTTGTTTCCCCTTTTAGGCCTCTTTTAAGCCCAATTTCTATCTACTATATAAGGGGACCTATGTCTACTAGTGTTTAAGTTTGGCATAATTTTTAGTTCATTCTCCTAGTTTTCCTAAGAGTAGGTAGAGAGAGAAAGGGAGCAACCCTTATCTCTTAATTTAATTCTTCTAGTTTTGCTCAAGGGCATTGAATCCAATTAAGGGGGAGATTAAGGCATAACGGTGGGGCCATTGTTATAAATCTCTAATTACAGAGAAGATGACACGAGCACCTTTGTGTGATACACAGATTGAAGTATTGACTATCGACCACAATATGCGATATAACATTAGGATAGGTTTATACATATTGTATTTGATAAAATCTAGGATCAAAATATCTTACCAATCATGTAACGCAAATATCCCTAAGTGTTAGCTTAATCTAGTTTATTAACTTGCTCCTGCATACTTAGTAGTTGTTAGATAAACCCCCCTAAACCTTGTTTGCAACATTGACTATCCCTGACACATGATAGGATTGATGGCCCAATTATGGGTTCGTGTAGTTAAATCTTATATTCCTAGCACTTGTGTGGACAACCTTGGATTCACCACTATTTACCCCTTGGTAGTTTAGCAGTGAGCACGGAAGCGACATGTAAATCTTATCTTTGATCCCCAGTGCTTTGTGGGTTAGTAGATCTCCCACAAGGTTGTTATTAACGATCCCACAAAGTGTGGATCAATTTTTTGTGCCGTTGTCGAGGATACGAGTCTAAAGATTTAATTATTAACTTGCATTTCTAGTTGGTAGAGTAGTTAGTGTTGTTTTTTATTTGGTAGCTTTAATTAGTTTTTTGTGTTGAGTCTTTGCTTGGTAGCTTTAGTTAGTGTTTGGTTGTCTTGGGTTTGGTATTGTCTATTTTCTGGTTTATGGTACATACCCGTACCACGAACATAGCAACTTTACACTACTTATCAAAAAATGCATGTGGTCGGAGAAGGAGAAAGAGGAGAGCTAGGATAGAGGTTCCACAAGGACCGACTGTAATTGTTGAGGATACTGTTGAGATGGAAAAAAGGTTTAAGTGTGGGGGAATTGATCTGCACCTAAATGCATGCATTAACAAATGCATTTAACACATTTGTTAATATTTTTTTGTTGGTTGATTACTATTTTAGGTTAGGTTTACATTACAAAGGGTTTAGATGACCATTTTTGGTTTTCTATGTAAATCCTACTTTTTGTATACTTAATTCGATCTAATAGACACTATGTCCTCACGAATGCCTAGATTCTATTTTGTGAGCTAATTGGTAGGTTGATCGTGAGCACTTCAGTATAGTTTGTAAAAGGTCATCCACAAGGGTGGTAGAAGACTAAAGGCTATGAGTCAAAATGTGGTAGAGGATAGAAGGGTCAAAGAAGGAAGACAAAGAAGTGGAGAAATTAAGATCTGAGAGTTGTACAAAGTTTTGGGAAAGATCTGAGAAGAATCAGAGTCCAAGGGTGGCACTGTTAGATTCATTTTCTTGAGCACTATAAAATAAACTACAAGAACTCTCAAATAAGATCAGCGGTTTATCCATAGCAGTGCAATCAAGTTGAAAAAAATGAAAGTTTGGCAGCACGAGACACTGTAGTAGCACTAGGCCAAAGACCCAACACGAGGCAGCCAAGTATAATACCCCCTCCAGTACGAGGTAGCCTTATATCAGACCCCCTCTAACATAAGGCTACCTTGGGGAAACCCATCAGCGGACCCATGGTTGGTATCGTTTCACATGGCCCGTACCCTTTTCATGGTCCGTATCCTTTCAGTTCCAATATTCAAACACGAACCCCTGAGGTACAATGATTGACACGATCGTGCCACCGTTTTGCTTGTAAAATGACTTCCATCTGATGGTGCATAGGATTTCACACAACCCGCACTGTTTAATTGATCAAGAAGTGCTTCCATCCAACGGGTCAAGCTAAACGGGGCACAAGCTTAAGAATGTAAAAAATGGAGGACCAGTAGATTGGCCAAGCCAGCTGGCACGATCACTGCTAGACACAGCCAGCATGGCTGTACAGGCTAAACGACCCGTGTCAGCCCCAACCGGAGAGACCTTGTTAGGAAACAAGGGCCGTATCAGCCTCCAGCTAGCACGGCCGTGCTAGGCAACACTGGCCGTGTTAGCCCTCAGCTGGCACGACTATGCCCGGCTGCACGACCTGTGTCATGTGCTCCTGCTAGTGTTTTTGGCTTCATTTTGGGCCTTTTTCAAGATCCGATTCCCTACTTTTATAAATAGGAGCCTTTAGTCTTATAGGGTTCAACAAGTAGGCCTAATGTAGACTTCTAGTTTTTGATAGGTAGAAAGGAGAGGAGAATTCTCTCTCTAGAGTTCTTCTATTATTTTCTTTCCTTTTAGTTTCTTAGATCTATTGTTCATTTTAGACTCTTAAGAAAAGGTATAGATAGAAAGGAACTCTTCCTTATCTCTAGTTTATTTTCCTCAATTTTATTATTTTCCAAGGCATTGGATCCAATGAAATGTTTGGCTTCAATTCTTAGGGAGTAGTTAATTAACTTGTGTTTATTTTGGGAGATTCTATAGATCTACCTATCTTTAGGAGTTTGTGATTATTATGCTGAATTGTTCTTCATGTTTTTATCAATTAAATGATTTTCACACTAAGATTTTCACACACCGTAGTCTACTTCTTGTTGGCGCACTTATTAGTATCCTCCGGGGAAGGAAATCCAGATGTGCTTGGGGTAACGATAGCCTGGGACCGTATGGGTGTGTGCACGTGGGTCCCTAAGTCAATGTTACGATTGACCATACATGAATTAGCCAAAAAATTAGCCCGAAGGGTTATGGATAAAGATAGTATTATTAGAAAAATAGGGTTCTTGTTTCACAACCTTAGAGCCATCAATAAGGTGCTTTATACCCTTTGCCTCTTTAGGCCTAGGGAGAAGTATTTGTGGTGGAATGCCCGGGCTGTAATCATACGAGGTAGACTTAGATCTGTACAACAAGAAGGGCCGTTGTTGCACTTTCCTAATTATGGAGGCAGTGTCGATGGAAGATTAAATGTGCACCCTACATGACAAGTTTGGGGAATCGTTACCATCGACCCCACTACGTGTCATAAACACTAAGATAAGTTTACATATCTTGAATGTGATTGAATCTAGGATCAAAACATAACACCGATCATGTTATGAAAATATTCCCCAAGTTCTAGTTTTATATAGTTTCACTCTCTTATATTTTTGCATGCTTATAGTTGTTAGTAAAAACCCATCCAAAACCTGTTTTGCAATACTAGATATTCCTTAAATGTAACCGGATTGATGACCCGATTGCGGATGTGTGTAGTTAACTTGTAGATTTCTAACATCTCTATGGATGAACCCGGTCTTGACACTATCTATTCCATAATTAGTATAGTAGTAGGAATGGGAGAAAAAATATAAATTATTCTTTGTTTTATAACCCGCCTCTTCCCGGCATCGCTAATTAATCAATCACAGGAGACCTACTAAACCAAGAGGAGGTTGTCAAAGATAGAGATTTGTAATGTTGGTAGATAGTGGAAAGTACTGGATTCGTTAGCAGAGATGTTAGGAATTTAATAATCAACTAAACATAACAGTGATTGGGGTGTCAATCCAACCACGTTTTGGGAATAATCAGTGTTGTTAAAACAAGTATTGGGGGTTTTCATAACTAAAACTAAAACATGAAATTGATCACAAGAATAAAATATATAAATCAGTACCTTGGGAATACTTGAATAATATGATTAATGCCATTTCGATCCTCGATATCATCACATACAATAACTATTAGCCTATTCTAGTGTTTGTAATACGTAGTGCGGACAATGGTCAAAACTTCCCTATATCTGTCACATAAGGGTTCTCACATAAAATCTTCTATCCGCCTTGCCTCCACAACTAGAAGAGTACAAAAATGGAAATGCCTCATTGTGCAGGTTTGATTCTCCCATGTGCAATTAAGTTCTGGGTGGAACACTACAAACGCTCTACCCCTAGGCCTGTAGAGGCAAAGGAAGTAGGCATCTTACGTTGGCTCAGGATAAAAATAATAATACTAGTTTTCTATTTTAGCTATTTCTACCCATAATCCTTAGGACCAACTTGTCGGCTTACTAGTGCATAGTTGATCGTAACAATAACAACGTTAAGCTTCGTGCACACACCCACGTGGATTCAGACTCATCGTTACCCCAAGCGAAACTAGGTTTCCCTCCCGAGGGATATCAATATTGCAAAAACATTAAATTATACTTTGGTGTGTGCTAACTAAGTATGAAAATCATGCAGTTCACAAGAATATTAAGAACAAGCAAAAATAATACCACAAAACACTTAGAAATTGGTAGATCTAAGAAATTTCACAAAATAGACATTAATACATGAATACAAATATAATCCCCAAGTTAATTAAGTACTTCCTATAAATTTAACCCAAGTATTTCAATGGATTCAAAAAATTTAGGAAAAAGAAAAAGAAAGCAAGGAAAGAAAGAAAGAAAAAGAAACTAGAGAGAAGGAAGAGTATTTTCTCTCTAGCCAACTCTTGAAGATGAAAAATGGGCATTTACTTTAATCCTAGCAGACAAAGGTACATATATATAGTAGTAGGATATTAGGCCTTAAAAAGTCCCAAAAAAGGTTTAAAAACCCTAGTAGCCACAATTTTCATGGCATGTGCCGAATTGCACGGCCCATGCACGTTCGTGTAAAATGGTTTGTCCACCGTGGCACTGTCCATACAGCCTTGTACGGCATGGAAAGTATCCACTGAAATGGGTTATGCAGCCTCATGTAAGGTGGGTCGCACGAGTCTGAATGAGTTGTGGGCTGGTGCTTCCTCTGAAGCTTATGATTCGCACGCCCCGTGTTGTTAGGTGCAGCCTATGCTAATTTTCACACCTCCTGGAATGGTCTTGAATTTTAGGACATGGAACAACATGGGCCATGTAAACGGAGCAGCCCTTGCCCATCGTTAGCCATTTTGAGATGAGATTAGGACCCCTCGTGCAACGACCAGTGTAAATTTGCATGGGCAGTGCAAGCCACTTTACATAGGCCTGCACGAATGGTTGTTGCCTCGTGCATAAACCATGTCAGCTGGTCGGTAGGCTAATTTTTTTCTCTTCTACCGATGAACCACTGGTTTGATTACAGAGTTCTTATAGTTGACATTAAGTGCTTGAGAATAAGAATCCAATGGTGCCACCCTAATGGTTCAATTCTTCTTGAATCGTTCCCAGAACTCCCATTTTATAGGGTGATTTTGGGATTTTTTTTTGTATTCATTTTGGCAGACTTTGATGCTTTCAAGACTCTATTTTACCTTGGATTCCTATTATTAGAGTTGAGAGTGACTTTATCTCTTTTATCACTTATAATAAGAACTCCGTGAGACAAGGTAATTATCGAAGATTTGAAGACATTGAAGACTATGAAGACTTTTGAAGACCCGGAGAAAGGAAGAAGAGAAGGCTACATGAAAACCAAAGAGTTGTATCCAAACTAGCAGCTCCCAACTTTGAGTAAATTCTCCTCATTCTCTCTATGCTTCTAACGGTAACATCTCAACAAAAACCACCTAATCGCCAAATCGTCACCGCTAACGGTCACATATCTGACCATTCAAATTGCTTCGATCATCTTCTTCCACCATGGAGGCTCCGCAGTTTGGCTTGAGCCCCATTTCATATAAGGAGATGCTTCAATCGAAGACCATGGGCAATCAATCTCAATACCTTGCTGCTCCCCAGAATTTGATCCAACTTTAGCCTACGATGGAGTACAAGGGTGAGATTGATGTGCTCTTCGATGACACGGAACCATTCAAGAGCCATATCGTTGGAAAGTTCCCTCGAGGTAGGCCTACTCTTGACTACATCTGAGCTCAATTCAAGAAAATTGGATTTAAAAGTGATGTTATGATTACTTCCCTAGATAGGATGCACATTTTTATTAAATTTGAAAAAGATGAGGATATCCAGAGATGCTGGATTAAGCGTAATTGGAATATAGGTGGTGCTTATATGAAATTTCTGAAATAGACTAGGAATTTTGATGTCTCTGAAGAACCCCCTTGGTTCCTATATGGCTTACTGTT
>JAUOBV010405287.1:0-10497 GCA_032360425.1 Rubia occidens | reverse complement strand
TAAACTTCGGCTGTATGTGCGGCCGCTATTTAATTAATGCACTTCTGAAACTTTATTATTTCTTCTTCTTCTCAAATCTCAAACTACCTGTTATTTGCTTGTTCTCTGAAAGTCTGTTCCTTATTCATTGCATATCCCCTTTATTGATTTCTTCCGTTCTGGGATGTCTAATGAAAAATTGTCCGGTCTGATAGACTACCTATATATAACATACTATTTCCGTTGGCATCATAGTCTTAAGTGCTTGCATTTAGGTGAATGAAATGAATTGATGAAATTGAATTTATAAAGACAAAAGTAGAACGAGCGGATAAAATTGAATGAATCTTGCCATAAAAAGAAAGTGTAATCCAGAAAAATAACCAAAAAGGGAACATGTATCACATCCAACAAAACAGAGGGTATACAATTACTGGTTGTAGTATTCTATCGACTACAAAAGTTTACTTTACATGTTGTAATAGTATTCCCATCACGAAATTATTATAGGTCTCAAAACATATTTACTCGTAGGGTCGACACTACAAAAAAAAAAGTTCAACGATGACACATTTTTTGTGACAAATAAGAAAGTGTCACAATTTTTATAACATCTTAACGAGTCACTAAATTTTAGTGACAAGTGCACATGTCACTAAATAAAATTGTGGCATCAATTCATGTCATAATATTTTGTGACGCTTCTAAATATCATAAAAATTGCTACATCTTATGGTATCAATATTTTTATGAAGTCTTGAAATGCCACAAATTAAAGTATTATTTTAATATCTTATACAATGAAACTTACCTTGTAAGAATTGCTTATTATTTTTTACTAATATAAAATCATTACTTGTTCGTTTTAAAAAGGGCTTTTGTGCAAATAATTTAAAGATTTTTCCCATCCTTTTTTAATTTCCTATTGACTTTTCTGCAAATCTTGTTCTTTCTCTCTCTTCACTCTCTTTCTCACGGTTTGCAATTCCTTCGCGACGAACTCTGCCTCCGTTGAATGGGCTCCAAAAACCGCCTCTGCACCACCGTCTTTCTGTACCTCAACCACCAACTCTGTCGCCTCCTCCGTTCAATCGGCTCCAACAATTGAACGACGACGAAGATTGAACCTCTCCAACAATTGAACGGCTCCGACAATTGAACCACCGCTGATCCGCCACCATTTCATTGTCATTCCGCTCCACCACCTCAACGTCTAATCCACACTCTGCCCGGATTCAACATGCAATTTCAAAGCTCTAATTCGAAGGTATATGTTCTTCCGCATTTTTTCAATAGATCATTTATGCAATCTAATTTTATTTTGAAATTCATTCAGATATTATGTGTTTTATTCCGCTGATTCATGTGTTGGTTCATGCTTATTGTTTTAATATGTTCGTGTATAATTTGTGATTGAACATTGTTTGCTGTGAACTTCGGGTATTGAAAATCAGAATCTGGTGCTTTAAAAGTGTTCTTTTGATTGTGTTGTTCGTTTTGCTTATGTGCTGGATGAGGGCTTAGTCCTTGGAGAGTGAGAATAGAATCAGATTTGAATTTCATGAAGTTTTTTAAACTTCGTATTCTCCACATTTTGAAGAATTGGAAGGACAATTGTTTGCACTATTCATCAGCCTAGCATTCATATTTTGAATCCTTTGATGAGGTTTGCATCTCTATTCTCTTGTTAAATGCAGTCTTTTAGTTATCTGATCTGGTCAGTCATTGCACTCTCAGCTTCTACTTATGAAAAGAGGTGGGAAGCTAATATACGCTGGTTCTTTGGGGGATCGATCTTGCAATCTTATTCAATATTTTGAGGTTTGCTCAATCAAGGTTAATTTCATTGTGTATCGCTTCTCTTTTAAAGTCTCTGATCACTTGATCAGTGATTTTGCATCTTCTGAAGGACACACAGTGGACTCCTCAAATAAGAAATGGAGGGAATCATGCTGCTTGGATTCTTGAGGTTACATCTCCAGCTGAAGAAACCCGTCTTGGTGTCGACTTTGCTGAAATATATCGCAGATCAAGTTTGTTTCAGTATGTCTTCTAACTGGTGCTTCTTTTCGTATCACTCACTTTTACTTTCGTATGTATCATCTCAGGTAAAATAAGGAGATGGTTGATGATCTAAGCAAACCAGCAAACGGTTCTGCTGAACTGAGTTTTCCAAGAAGATACTCTCGATCATCTTCCAGTCAATTCCTCGCGTGCCTTTGGAAGCAGAACCTTTCTTACTGGAGAAACCCAAAGTATACGGCTGTTCGGTTTTTCTACAATGTTGTCATCTCAGTTATGTTTGGAACAATGTGCTGGAGATTTGGTTCTAAGAGTTAAGTCGAATTATATGCAAGTATTTCATCCTAAGAGGTAGTAATGCTAAAAATTGTTGCTCTCAATTCTGATGCAACTTTGTTGACAGGAACAACCAAAAGATATTCTGAATGCCATGGGATCCATGTACACAGCTGTGTTATTCATTGAAATAACAAACGCTACTTCTGTTCAACCCGTGGTTTACATTGAGAGGTTTGTGTTGTACAGAGCGTGTTGCAGGCATGTATTATGCCTAACCCTTAGCATTCACACATTCATGTATTTGTGTCGGCCTCTTATTCTCTTCTCATGCTTGAAAAGAAATGCAACACTAGTTTCTTTCTGAGAATAACACTTGGTAGTTTTCACTGCAGGTTGCCACTAAAATCCCCTACGTATTTGTGCAGTCAGTTGTATATAGCTGCATCTCCTACTTCATGGCATCTTTTGAGCTAAACCTCGTAAAGGTTTCGTGGTACATGAACTTTATGTACTTCACCCTGCTATACTTCACATATTTCGGCATGGTGACAACTTCAGTGACCCCAAATCACAACATAGCCGCCATCATTGGTGCGCCATTCTACATGATGTGAAATATCTTCAGTGGCTTCCTGATATCGCACGTGGTAACACACTTTTATTTCTAGTAGTTCAATCATGTCATGAAAAAAGTTACAGTATTCATTCAAAGTGTTGACTCACAGAGAATTCCAATTTGGTGGAGATGGTACTACTAGGCAAATCTGGTGGCGTGGAACCTGCATGGACTTTTGACTTTGCAATATGGATACCTGGACGCTCTTGTGTATGTGGCGGGTGGCACGGAATCAGAGGTAATAAAACTGTTGCTGAAGGACTAGTTTGGATACAGGCATGAGTTTTTGCCTTGTGCTGGGATTGTAGTCGTTGGTTTTTCATTTGTTGTTTGCTGTGATTTTTCTTTAGCTATCACATCTTTAAAGTTCCAAAGAAGATTACACTGTTTGCTTTTGCTTTAGCTATCACATCTGTAGCTATCTCAACAAGCTAATAGAGGATCAGAATTTGATGACATTATTGTCCCCTTTGGCAGGTTTATCCTTTTCTGTTTAGGAATTTATTCACATATGATTGCTTCTGTGTAGATAGAGCGCACGTGAGCTTGGATAGGTTTCAATGACCTTGTTGTCTCCTGTGGGTCTGTGGAAGATTTCTCGCATTCTAGTTTAAAATTTATTTTCATACAATTGCATATGTTCAAGAATTATATAAGGATAAGCATGGGCATTTTGCATCTGACAAATTCATATAAATTTGTCACTAAGGAAAAGATGCATATCCTATAATAGAAGAAAGAATGAAATTGGCGAGCATTAGTTTTTCCAAGTTTGTGCTAGGGGAACATTACACTAAATAAATTCAATTGTTCTTGACTACAATACCCCTGTTAGAGGCTTAGAGCTGTAAACTTCTGGAATCTTGAATGCTGCATTGCATGATGTTAGGTTAAGCTATTTTATGATTGCTGATATAGTTATATTACACGTGCTTATTAGAGGCTTATAGTTGTAAACTTATGGAATCTTGAATGTAGCTTGATATATTGAACATCTTCGGACTTTGTCATCTTGATACATTTCACATTTCTGATCATACATTTGAGTGATGCAATATTTTGTTTTTTTTCATGCTATTCAGACCTACACACTGGCCCACATATAGCATTGCAGGATTTTAGGTTTAGCTATTTTATGATTGATTATTACATTCACTTTCAGTGGTGGTACAGTTGCTGGTTTGTCAATTGGATCCTGGTTGAGCAGCTTGAAAGCAAAAGTATAATTTCTTCTCTTACTTTTCTGACCTGATCAATCACATTATGGAGTAATTTATCAAACTCAATCTTGGACTAGGTTCGTGCCTTCGGTGTTTGTAATGATCCTGAATACTTCTACGACTATGTCAAGTGCTTATTGACGGCCTTGGTGCAGGAGTGAACTCCCGCGATATTGTTGATATTCAAGACGTGAATCATTTTTTCAATCCCCGAAGATGATTTCTTTTGTTGGTGTATTGGGTAATTATTAATTTTAGCTGACATGACTCATGACTATGGAGTGCTGCATAATCATGGTTCTTGTATTTGACTGATGTACTCTTATATTATCTCCCTGCAATTATTTTATGCCATCAACATCACATTTCCATTATATTCAAACACATGTAGAGATGTTCTGGTAGTAACATGATCTTTTTTTTATAAGATCTCAATGATGGAGATTGGATAGATCTATTTGACCAGTTCAAATAGATTTATTTTAAACACTCATGCATTTAGTTGCAGTATGTTAAATGGCCATTTGACTTATTTTTTCCTTCCAAGGTATGCGGAGAATGGTTCAATTGCCAACATAATAAATCCTAAAAATTCAGGCCATTTCCAGAGTCATTGATTGTTGTTTACATATCTCATGTTTGACATCAATTCTATTCTCAGTGCTTTCTGTTTTGATGGTGACATTTTATTTGAGTTGGTTTTTCTTCTGAAACTTAAACCATATCTTAGAAGGATAAGTGTATCTACATGAACAGGGTATTATTCATCGTGATATCAAGAGTTCCAATATTTTGATAACTAAAGAGGTGCCTTCAATGTGGTTTATTTTGATATTATTTTGCATTTACCTCTATAGTTTGGTTTTCATTTTTTTTCCTGATGTAGCCTGTGGATCCATTTTGTGCTTCAGTTTAGATAGATGTTCAGGAATTAGTGTTTCTTAATTTTAATATTCCTTGATCAAATTTGTGTACTCTTTTGCTCTCAAGGTCTTGTGAAACTTTCAGATTTTAGCGTTGCAACTAAATTAGCGGAGGCAGAAGTTAACACACATTCATTTGTTGGGACTTCCTACTGGATGGCCCCTAAGGTACTTAAAGCAACACAAGCAATAATGGACGCAGAGTACGGAATCCCCTGGGAGCTCTCTGATCCGCAGAAACTTCACTCTCAATACTAGCCCGAGCTCCTTCCAGGTTTACCCCTCATTTGCTCATATTTATCTGATCCGTCCAACGAATCAAATCCATACACACTAGCTGTTGTTTATATGCATGCTATTTTTTTGGTGAATTGTACGCATTGGAAGTATGAGAAAAGATTTCAACACTTGCATGATCTTCATTGTTTCCTGCTCCCATGTCTCAGATCGTGTGATTCTTGTAGGAATCCGTTGTATGTTTAGGTGTTTTTTTTATTTCCATCGTAAGGCACTCAACGTGTTTGTTTGTTGTTTTTTTATTGGGAACTGCTGTTCGAGTTGAGTTTGGTGATGGAACTACCGTTGCGGACCCCGTGGGGGCTCACACCATAAGCATCTACTTCCCTCACACATACAGCCAGTCTTTGTCTCACTTCTTCAAGTCCAATGCCAAGGTCCCCACGCCCAAGTCATCACTGACTTCCCTGTCATCCGGTTCTCTACCTACTCTCCCTTATGTTCAATCTCATCGAATCACTCTCATTCGTAATCTGCTCTGTGCTGATTTGATCTATATTTTCCCCCACCAGAGTGGGTGCAGTGTTCTGTGGCAAGTAGCCTCCTGGAGGACACAACGTCATCTGGGAACTTCATGAAGCTCTCAAGGTTCACAACCCCAAGAAGTTTTACTTGGATTTTTGGTCACACCTTGCTCCTTTCCCTCTTACGCTAGTATCCGTATGGTGTCTATATATCTTCGTGTTTAAATGTTCCCATTTGGCTGTTAGGTGGCTCGTAAGGTTTATTTGCCAACAAGGCTCTTCAGAAAACTGATCAAGTCCTTGCTACCTATAAGAACCAAGGCCACAATTTACTCGTTTACTACATGCAATTACACCTTTATTTTCATCACTCTGACTAACATTGTTTGTCGTCTTTAGGTGGTTATGATCTTCTTGGAAGGACAAAAGATCAAATTAGAATCACCGAGAAGGTCAATGCTGCTCTAGAAACATGCATAGCTTTGAAGTTGGATGGCCATTTTGTCATTGGAGGTATTCATATTTCTACTGCAATTATTTCAAAGGTCACCATATATTCCACTGACTTCCTCTAATATGGTTTCTTTACTATGTATTTGGGAGTAACTTCAAACATCGATGATGCTCAGCTTGCAAAAACTTTTGCTGAAGATAAATGCCAAACAAAGGTAAGCTTATGTGCATAACATCCTATTTACAATACACCGTGTCTTCTCTGCATAAGTTTTTTTTTGCAATGAAAACACAAGCACACTGATACACACATCATTGAAGCATGCAACTCTGTACTTAAGAGTTTGTGGGGTTTTTTAGCACGCATAATTTTTTAGACGAGATGCCAAAAATTTATGGTTGACTTGATAAATGTGTTGAAATTATTGAAATTGTGTGGGTCGATTAGTAGTTATCGTAAGTTGGGTTGCCGAATTGCAAATATTGTAAGTTAGGGTGCTGAATTGCAAATACTTGAAATAGGCAATACTGAATTGTAAATGATGAAAATTTGGGGGACTGTATTGTATTTAATAAAAAAATATGTAGCTCAGTTAGTAGTTATTGAAAGTTGACATGCTGAATTGCAAATATTAGAATTTGGCTTACTGAATTGTAAATGATAAAGTTTGAGGGGCTAAATTGTAATCAGTGAAAATTATTTTTTATGCTGAAGATACATTTTGCGACGCTTCCAAATGTAGCTTGTTTTTGCGACGCTTTCAGATGTTACCCTCATTTTGGCGCTTATGCATATCACAATATTTTAGTGACTCGTGTGCATATCACAGTATTTTAGTGATGCTCATGCTTGCCACAGTATTTTAGTGACACTCATGCTTGCCACAGTATTTTAGTGACACGCTAAATAAAGGCACTTCCATAAAGCGTCACCAATAATTTTAGCAACGCTTTTAAGTGTTTGTACTGTTTAAAAAAAGTGTCGCAACATGAGATTTTTTTGTAGTAAGTGAAAAAACCAGTATTCTACAATTCGATCACAAGTGCAATTTTTTCATTAACAGCACAGTTGCGCGGCATTTATCAATTTTTCTTGGAACTGTTGTCCTTCATATGTTCAGAAATTGGATCATTGGGTCTTTATGACGAAATATCGGTAGACTGCTATGGAATACGGTTACACAATGGTTTAAATTATTCGCGTACAATGATAAATAAGTTACAGTAAAAATAGACCACCGTCTATCACTGAGAAACACGAGGGTTAAATATTATCGCCGTCTTATTGTACTTTTACAAAATCGGATATTCTGTTGGACTACTGAGAACCTGTTAAGTATTTGATGAAGTCGGTTACATGCACACATACACCTAGTGTGCAACCATGGAAATATTTTAAAAGGGTGCGTTTCATTTTCCGAGGTGAAATTTGTAACAACTCCCTTTAAATCATGTTACCATTCATTATTACGTATGTTCATTTCAAGCTAAACCCTAAACCCAACTTCACGAGCAAATCATCCAACCCGATTCACCATCATATTCTACTACACCAGTGCTTTAATTTTAAGCCGCCTTTGTAATTTTTGTAGCAAGAATTTTCTTGAATTTTTCATGGCCTTTCTTGAAACTATCTTCAATAAGTTGCCGGGTTTCTATGTTGGCTTTACATTTTAAATATAATATAAATAGAGACTTGCATGATATAAGGAGAACAATGAGTGTGAACATAATTATCGGGAGCTTTCTCATCTTTGTATTCTTCATTGCACTTTGGGGGGGGGGGGATTTATTAGGCTCCCGAAACCCTAATAAGTTGATTTCCTCAAAGGGAAACAATTTGCGAGATTACAGAATAAGTAGAAAACCTAAACTGTATCTCAAGCGCGGAAACACGCTATAGCTACAACTACAAAGGCGATGGAATACATATGAAGATCCTAAAATCTAAAGCCCTAGAGCTTCTAACTATCTAGCAGGTAAAGCATCTATAACTTGCATCAACAAGAACAGTATGTCCTAGCCAACCAAAGTCTAACAGTCTAAACCCATTCACAGAGACGCCGAGAGAAAGTCGACAAGACTGCTCCAACTTGGATTTCTCCTACACTGTTACTAAAGTAGAGACTATAAGCCCAAGGGGTTTTCCATCTGGCCAGATAATCCAGTTACATGGGAAAACAAACAGATAGGCATAGAATACTCGATAAATTAGTCTAAATAGTTGAACAAAAAGACCCAAATGAAGCACATATTCCATCTGACATAAAATAAAATAAAAAAACAGAACCCAGTACTCGGAAACTACCCAAAACAGGAAATGGAGGCGGCGGCGTCAGGCGGCGGACGGCGTGTGGCCGGAGACGCGCCGGAGGAGTGTGTCAGATTGGTTGGGCGTGTGGCCGACGAAGCGCAAAAGCGCGATGAGACGCCGGTATGTTCACCCAGCGACGGCTCCCGGCGCGTGAGGCATGGCGCGGCGCGTGCGGCGGCTCGTCGAGGCGCGTGACGGCCGGAGCTGTGTAAAAATGGCCCTTTGTGGCCTGGACTCTCCAAAGGTACTGGTTCGGGTCGCCGCCCTAGCGTTTCCGGACCTCTCCGAGCATTCCTGTCGGCGAAACCAACCTTCGTGTCGTCGCGGCCGGGCCGAGGAGCTGCAGCCGGCGAGCAACGCCTCTGCACAGACACGGAACCACTGCCCAGTCGAGATCCTTCGAGCACGAACACAGAGTCTACAAAAAGCCGAGCTCCCGTGTCCAGTCAGAAGAGGTGCTTCGAGCACGAGCTTGCCGGAGAAGAAACGTAACCTTTCGAGTCGAGTAAGGATTCAGGCTGGGGGAAAAAGGAGGTGGTGGCTGGTTACTGTTAAAGGATGGGGATGGAGGGGTGGCCGACCGGCGAAGAGCGCCGGCGATCCGGCCACCCCTCCGGAAAAAGGGGGTCTGTGTTTTTAGTTTTAGAGAGATGGGGGGCGATGAGTTTTTTTTTTAAAGTCAATCCTATTCAAAGTGCCCCATGAGTAAGGAGCCTCACAAAAATTTGTAGCCAGGTTCACTACTTTTTGTGGGAGGATGTGAAGATGAGAGAAGGCAAAGTCTTCCTTTTCTGAGAGAAAAAGTTTCTCACATGCCAGATGAGTTGACTTCATTTCATTTTTATATCATAAGCTAAAGCAACAAACATTAATAAAACTAAATAAATGAAATTAATTATAAGACCAAGTATATTTATTATAAAGTAGCATTAAAATCAAGACAAACTTTGTGAATAAGATATCTATTCCTTTGACCTAGCTACATGGGTAACAACATTTGCATTGACTGCCTTTGTGCATAGTCCACCACTGCAGTTTTCACGCTGACAAGAAATTATGCAATCATCATTACTTATGCAAGGCCCGTGAAAGTATTTTGATGGTTTTCTGCAATCTTGCGCTTTCACACTTATAGTCATCTTCTCATCTGCAATTTTATTAGCACAAAAATCAACAAATTAATATAATTTTTACAAAATGAAAACAACACATACATGTAGAATGAAAAATGCACAATAAATTATTATTTGGTACCATATATGTATTATTTGGTGTGTTTGATGTTCAACTAACTGTGTTTATCCGTATGTTTTTGCATTTGGTGAATTTTGTAATATAGATAGGGACTTACATGATATAAGGAGAACAAGGAGTGTGAGTATAAAAATTGGGAGCTTTCTCATCTTAGTATTCTTCATATTACTCACAAAATTATTTATAATAATGTGTATCAATATATATATATATATATATATACACACTAGAGTAGAAGAATTTCCAAACAGGTTTAACAACTAATCAATTACCTAATAATGGGTGGATTTCTTTTTAAAAACGAATTAGTGGATTTAAATTTCCATGATTGTAATGGATTATAGTAATTTGATTTTATTTTCCGCCATTATTTTGTTGAGACACGGGGTAATCTGATTACACAAGAAATTCACATCCTAGCATAAGATTTGTTAGATTGTAAAAACACTTTTAAAATAACGCACAAAATCTTGTTTAATTAATACAGTCTAATCGTTTGACTGGGAATAAAAAATATACTCATTCCTTCCCGCTTTAAACTTCCTATTTACTTTTTCAGAGTCAAACTTTACAAACTTTGACCATAAATATAAATAAATATATAAACAATAAATATATCATGTGACATATCGTTAGATTTATCTTAACATCTATTTTCTAAATATTAATTTTTTAT
>JAUOBV010405176.1:0-10498 GCA_032360425.1 Rubia occidens | reverse complement strand
TCATCACAGATAATGATACGCAGTTCACAAGTAGGAACTTTACTGAATGTTGCTCGAAGTTAGAGATTGTACAGAAATTCACGTTTGTAGCTCATCCACATGCTAATGACCAAGTGGAGGTAACTAACAGAATGATAGTCCAAGGAATTTAAAAATATTAGAGGGGAAGAAAACGGGTTGGGTTGATGAGATATCCAACACATTGTGGTCATACAGAACATCAGTGCGAGAACGAACTGGAGAAACATCGTATAACCTAGTTTATGGTCATGAGGCAGTAATACCAGTTGAAATCGGAAACTTAAGCCTTAGAGTGGAAAAATATGGTGAAGGCAATAATCCCAAAAAGATGAGATTGGATTTGGATAAACTCGAGGAGAAAAGGCAACACAAAACGAATACAGAGGCAAAGTACGAAGAGAAGATGACCTGAGCATATAATGAGAAAGTCAGGAAGCCAAAATTTAAAATTGGTGATCTCGTAATGCAGAAGAATGAGGTAAGTTTAGTAGAAGAAAATGGAAAACTATGCCCAAAATTGGAAGGCCCGTACAAGGTAACGAAAGCACACCGATCTTACTGCTATGGGCTAGCAAGACTGGATGACAACAATGTCTTGAGCACTCGGCATATGATCTACCTAAGGAAGTTCTATGTTTAGATTCTTAGTAGGCAATAGGAAAAACTCAGGATCCATGATATGATCATTGGCGGCCTTTTCATTGTTGTCATCATCATTCAGCTTTCAACACGATATCATTGTGACCGTACATAATCAATATTAAAAAAATTTCTTTTGAGAAAAATCTTTCATATTATTGTTCACTTACATTTTACACGAAGTCCATAGTAGTAGACCATGGCACATCACAAAAAGAACCAAATATCATATATCGTAATCACGAACAAATAAAGTTGTGTAATCGTAACACAACGAAATCATAAAAGTGATAAAGGCTAGCAATAGATCTTAGCTTCGCAACCTCAATTCTGCAAGCTATAGATCTTGCAAAAAGGCAAATATGCCTACAAAAACAATGACAAAAGCAAGTAATAGATCTGGAAGCTTAGCATAATATAAGTTTACAACCTTAATTTCACAAGCTATAGATCTTACAAAAAGGTTCACGTGCCTAGAAAAATAGCGACACAAGCAAGCGATAGATCTTGCAGCTTCGTACAATAAAGGTTTACAACCTTAGTTACACAAGCTATAGATCTTGCAAATAGAAATACAATGATACAAGTGCAAAGTCATTTAAAAACATAAAACTGGACATTTTATATTAATCGAAAGCAAACGCATCAGACTCGAAAAGTTAAAACAAAATAGAAACAAGGATAGTTGGAAAAGAAAATTATTACATCGATGAAAAGAGAATAATCTACACCTTGATGCGGAGATGAACCAGCAGAAGAACCACCATATCAGCGGGATTGCTCATCTTGATATTCCTTAGAAACAATATGATCGTAGCAACATTTCATATGCAAGTAATCAGGATGGCGTGTTCGGTCGCTTCGTTCCATGCGATCAAGATACTTAGCATAATACGCTTTAAAATTAGTTATAGAACCGAACTCTTTGCAATAAAGGTTCATACTCATGAGGTCAATGGTCTCTTGATAGATTTTATTTATATCCTCCAAGTTGTGTATCTGCTCTAATAGTTGATGAATATGTGACCTAACAGACTCAGATAAATTAATTCTCTGCCTGCCAATATTCATAGTTAGATCCTCACGGCTAGTGGAACCACGAGATGATGAGGAAAAGTCCTGGAATTTATCTTTGTAGTCAACATAAGCTTATTCAAGACGATGCACGAATGAGTCAAGACGATCACATTCAGCCCGAAAATGGTCATTCTGACTACGTAAGTTGGTATTCACAAGGAACTGTTCATCAAACCTACCATGCCACCCTGCAAAAGAAGTAAATATATGATCACATTCATCATGTTCTTCTTCAATTGATCCAATAACTAGTCAATATGAGAACACTGCTTATTTATGATCAAGACCTTTTGATGAGCCTCACACATATTGTTTGCAGCAAAATTATTTGCTTCTTCTTGCTGACCAATCATTTTTACCAAGCTCAGCTGATGTCGCTGAATAAGGTTGTTCTATTCGGCGCAGAATCCTTTATAGTCTTATGACTATAAAGGATTATTTCAACTCGAAAATATAGTCTTGTGACTCCTTTATAGTCTTCTTCCATCCAAGCTCCAGATCATTGATGCTCAATAGCATATACTTGAGATGAACACCTAAAGATAGTGCCCACTCCTGGACACAACTAGGAAGGTTGAGCAAACACACGTTCATACCAACAAATTCAAGATCAACTAAGCTATGGACAATAACCTTGTCGACAGATTAAATATTGTAACCTTCGGGTACAACTTACTACAAGGGCAAGCCGTAGAAGCAAATGGAGATGATAAAAAGGTAGAGACGTGTCATCCAAGGCATAATGGAATAGATTCCAAAGAAGAATAACAACGCTAGAAAAATGATCAACAGAAAGCAACTCAACATATTCCTTGGATATGGACTCAGTAGCTTTAACTAGCTTAATAGGGAAAAGAGAATTGGAGGATACAAACCGAGGATGACGCTAACAATGAACACTAGATCCCAATGAGTCAAGACGGTTTAAAAATTTATAGTCGACCAAATTATCAAAACCCTGCATATGAATAAATACGAGGAGAGGGTGCAAAATTAGAATTGATATACCAAATTAAGATTCAAAATAGTGTATATATATAGTGCAGACATACATCAAAGTACCATTATATATTACGGGGAAAATGGTCTCAAATTTACCCATAACACTAAGATCAACTAACATCAGAAAGAGAAGTGGATGCATCCTGGATAACAAGAGCAGAAACCTCCTTGTTCTCATGCTGAGTAGAACCCCCTGTGTTCACATTGATCTTCGGGTTAGAAGAGGGCTCGGGATCAGAAGAAGCAACTGGAAGATTGTCAAGATAATCAACTTGACACTTTTGTAGCTCAGAAATATATGGCAATGAGAGAAGACCAACAAGATGCAATAATAATGCGTAAGGGTGCCCACCACCAGAAATTATTTTCACAAATTCTGCATTAAGTGCAGCCTTCTGCTGCTTCAGCATTACCTCAGATTTAACCAATGGAGGTGAATTCTTTGCCTTCAAGGTTGGGTTAAACTTCCGCAGAGCGAGTAGAGCTAGAAACCTCCTCGAAAAGATTGAAGAAATACTTCATTTTAAAAGTCGACCGACAAGAACTTGGGGGTAGCTAGGCGAAGCAGGAACCCTAGTCCGCATCTCCTCCAACTCAGAGTGGAGTCTATTGGCTTCTTCTTCAGTGGCCTGCGCAAGCTTCTCAGTAGCTTCAAGCGAGATCTTTATAGCGTTGTACCTCTCTAGCAGCAAACTATCCTCCTTGGAAAATTTGGCAACCCGCTCACCAACAAGTTGAAGACTCTCACAAATATTATAACATCATCTAGAAAAGGATAAAAAATAAACGTATACAGCCAGACATCGCAATAAGAGAATATCAAAATAAAATAAAAAACCATTTTAGAGCAACAATGAACATACTACAACTATCGATTCGTGAAGAGAGAGCTTAGAAAGAGTGGCAGGAATGGTCCCCTCGTTCAACAAGTAACTTCTTTGCAATGGAAGCTTAGAACGGGAGTGGTTGGTGCGACCTCTCTTCTCATAGGGCCTGAAGGCTGTCGGTGAACAACCACTTCGTTGTTTTCTTCTTCTTTTCTCTCTCTTTAGTAGTAGCAACAACGTCCTCTACATACACCTTTTCCCATTCTGGTGTCTTACCTCTACTACATATTAACTGAGAATTTGCTTTGGTGAAATTCTCTTGAGAGACATCATCAACAGTGGTCTCGTTTGGTTGGACAGGCATGGTCTTCATCTCTTCGTTTTTGTCATCAGAAATAAATGACCTGTCAACGGGATGCCCAGCTAGATCCATATTTGCAATTTAGTATACAACACTAGTCAGGTGAACACGTGAACACAAGTGAGCTTTATGAAAAAATAAGGGATAAAAATAACTAATATGTCATAGTGAAACCTTAAGATAATAGTAGACAAACACCTTCCCTCTCAGATTCGGCATGGCGAAGACCTATTGAGTGTTTATTTAGTCTTAATACAAATTCAGAGCTAGCATTAATTCGAACCCCCAGCTTAGGAAGTTTGGACTTAGGAACATTGTAGTTCCAAACTGGAAGGGTCTGTTTGCACTTACCATCCAGTTTTACATCGAAGAACTCTTTGCGTCAAACATCGTAATTACTAGGAAACCCACTGACAAGCTTAACAATAGGAATGAAGGGATAGAATGTGAATTCATCGGATGTGTTTTTTTACCTTGCAAAACTGATATAAGGTACGGAATAAGTCAATCAAAAAGGGGATAGGGGCTTGTGTACACACATAGTGGAAACCCACGATGATTGCAATACTTAGGGTGAAACTGAGACAATGCGATTTGATAAGATAGAAGCAAATCTAGGACATGCTGAGGGAAAGGTAAAACAAGCCCAAATTTAAGGTAATTTAAATAACAAGATATGTAGCCAGTAGCAGCAGTGCAGACACTCTTAGAATTATCAGGAACCCTGAGCTCAAATGAAGACATGAATGAAATTTTTTTTAAATTTTTTTCCAAACAGTAGTTGGAAAGAATTCGATTGACGGCAGAAGAACTGGTGAGATGATCGGAATCCTCCACAGAGTTAACATCGTCGACATGGACATCCTCTATGGGAAAATCAGCAAGACTCTAGGGGTAGACATTTGAGCATAGATGACTCCTAGGATTTAGACGAAAACCCTATTAATTAGAATTGTAAAATGGAGAAAGTATATTCCGGTAAAAGTAAAAAAAGAAATGTAAAATACACACAGGAGAAGACAATCAAAAAACTTCTGGACCAAAAGTGAAAAAAAAAATTTGTAAAGCGGAGACACTGCACAAATTCACAATTATGAAAATCATTCAAGAAAGGGAAAGGCGATTAAAGACAGAGAAACTTATGAGTTAGTGGAGAACAATGATGCACATGAATAATAAGAAGAGAAGATGAAGATGAAGGATTCAAACATTTGAGGAATCAATAAATAACAGAATTTAATTTAAGAAAGTGAAAAGTCAAGGGGAGTTAAATCAAACAGAAACACAATGATGGATTTCTGACAAAAAGTAAGTTACCTTTTCAGAATACGAGAAGGCGGCAGTATATGAATAGGTGTGATACACTGAACAATGATGGAATTAAGTCAACAAATTTGAAACACTTATAAGGGAAGAAAAGATAACGACATGAGAGAAAAATGGAACAACGTAGTGAATAATGATGAGAGAATCCCGAAAACAAGATCAAAACAACTAAAGCCAATAAGAAACCCTACACTTTCAAATTTCAAAAGTTAGACATCCCAACAAAATCGCAAGTATAGCCAAGAAGCACACAACACTACGCGAAGACTAAAACAGAAGCAGTTCTGTAAGTTGAGGGGCCAGAAGTATAAAAAAAGATGAGGGACCAATGGTGAACGATGGAAGAAATTCAGAGGCCCAACAAGTTGTTTGCCCTTGACTATATATATAAAATAAAATAGGTAACATATAATAATATTGGTATGTTAATTTTGGACAACTTGGGTATGAGTTAGTCAAGATTAGGGGTGTTCAAATTGGCTGACTTGAATATACCCGACCCAACCCATTTTTACCTGGCCCATTTGGATTGGGTCAAGTGAATGTCCCATTAGGTCAAGTGGGTCGATGCACTATGGGTCAGATCGGGTATGGGTTGGGTCAAATTTTAACCAAATCGACCCATTTCCAATTTTGCCCCATTTTCTTGAAAAAATATATATTTAATCTCCAAAAAAATCATAAAAAATAATTATTTTGGATTAAAATGCTTTGATGGAAACCCTCTATACAAGGTTGGACTTTGGTAGGGGTGATTTATACACTTAATATGTGTATTTCCAACTTTTCCAGATGGTGAGATCAGGTGGCTTGTCGGAGTCTGCCGCCTATAAATAGGTAGATCAAGCAACGAGAGTAATGTGAAGGTACATAAGAAAGGAATCGACCTATGGAGAAGTATAAATGAAGAAGATAAAGAGGGATTGAAGGGTGTACTGGACAATGGTGGAGGAGATGAAAAGGGGATAAGATCGAGATCAGAGGAAAAGAGCAAAGAATGGAGATTGAACTGCAGACCCCGGAACGCAGAATTGAGCCTCAAGAAAATGAAATCACCACCCCTATGAAATTTGGGAAACTGAGTAAGAAACTTAAATGAGGAGATGATGAAGAAGATGCAGAAGAAGGACAAATGGAGTAATCTCTTTACTAAAGGGCAAAGTGACATCAAGTATTATGATCCAACTGAGATTTAGGGGACCTTGATGGGAGGAAATCAAGCTGGAAGAAGTGGTAGAAAACGAGAAGCAATGAAGTATGGCGGTTCTGTGCAGGCCACTGGGATGTATCCCCCATATAAGGTATTGGAAGGCTATTTCTATTGTATTGGGGGAGTAAAATTTCTAAGATATGGTTGCTTGATTCTGATGTATATATGGTTAAATTTGTAGCTCAAAATTTTTGTGCTGAAATGATTAAGAATGGAGTAGTGTTTTTTGATAATAAGTCGGTTATAATTTGGAAAATTTGGAAAAAGAGGAGGAAAACAAGGAAAGGTTGAGAAAAGGGAAATACACTCTACTTACTGATCCACTTGATGGAAAGTAGGACTATGAGCTAGAATGTTAGAGGATTAAATTAAGGGGTGAAGCATGGTCATATTAGAAGAATCTACATGCTGAATCAAGTAGGGATGTTGGGGATCCTGGAAACAAGAGTAAAAATGGAAAATTAACAAAAAAAGGACAAAATTGGGTTGGGTTGGCAGCTGATAACAAATGGGGATTTAGTGGATAGAGGAAGGATATGAATTGGCTGGAGAAAAGAGTACTTTGGAGTAACACTCTTAAGTAAGGGAGATTAGTGGGTAGATATGGGTGTGGAGATAAAAATCCATGAAAATGGAAAAGAGGAAAAAATTGTGGAACTTTTTTAATCAAACTGGTATGAGGGATAAATTATGGGCTGTAATTGGGGGCTTTAACTCACCACTGAGTTTTGAGGACAGGCAAGGAGGAAATGTGATTGAAGCCAAGGAGATAGAGGACTTTCAAAATATGGTGGACAAGCTGCAGTTTAATGTAATGAGAACCATGGGAGCTAAATTTTCATGGATTAACAGAAGAGGAGAAGGAGAGAGAATATACAACAGGATAGACAGATGCATAATCAATATGACATAGATGGAGAAGCTGAGAGATTCATACTGCGAAGTAAAATCATAGATCATTTCTGACCACTCTTTGATTCTGATGAAACTAATGGAGGAAAAAGGAAGAATAGAAAAGAGGTTAAGATATTTTAATATGTGGGCTTCGTGACCAAAGTTTAATGAAATGGTGAAAGCGGTGTGGAAAATGAGTAGGATAGAAAAGTTGCAGAATTTGTTCAGTGTACTTGAAGATCTCCAAATGCCACTGGAAAAATTGAATCAAAATGAGTTCTCATATATTGGGAAAAGAGAATGGATAGCAGAAAATGAATGGAAGACGAAACTGGAGATGTTAAATGCAGACCCTGGAAATAATCTGAAACAGGAAATTGAAACTGAGGCCAGGATAGAAGCAGATAGATTGATGGAGGTTGAATTTCTGTATCTTTAACAAAAATCAAAGGCTTACTAGCTGAAGGAGGGATATAGGCCCACAAGCAGATTCTATGCTTCAGTAAAAAAGAGGCACTATCAGAATCATATAGTCACTTTAAAAGCTGATGGGGGAAATGGTGGAAGATTAGAAGAGGATTGAGGAGATCTTGCTGAAACATTTTAAAAGCCAACTGAGGATTGAGACAGAAGCAAAAAAGCTGGATAAGAGGGTGGAAAGTATGGGAGCCTCATTATCAGTACTGCAGCAAGCAAAACTAATAAATGAGATAAGGGGAGAAGAAATGAAGAAAGCCCTAAAAGAAATTCATTCTAAGAAAAGTCTAGGGAATGATGGATACTCAAGTAAATTCTTTAAGGATGCATGGGAGATAGTAGGAGGGACTATATAAATGCTGTAAAAAAAATTCTTTAAGGGAGACTGCATACCAATGGAGTTGGGGGAGGGCTGTTATAGCATTGATACCAAGAATCAGAATCCTCAAGAAGCAGAATCCTCAAGAAGCAGTAGACTATAGACCTATAACATGTTGCTCGGTGATATACAAAACAATCACTAAAGTTATATGTTCTGGGTTGAAAGAGGTGCTGCTAAGGCTTTTAAGTCCAAACCAAAGTGTATTTGTTAAAGGGAGACACTTGGCTCATAATCTGTTGCTTACACATGAACTGCTTCAAAAATATCAGTTGCCAGGGATGAAAAGAGATGCGTATTTCAAGTGGACATAAGCAAAGCTTTTGATAGCTTGAACTAGTAATGCTTGAAGGATTGGATGATGGAGCTAAAATTCCCAAGTGTGATGATAAGTTAGATAAAAAAATGCACTATGTATTCTACTTTTTGTTTATCATTTAATGGTAGACAAGCTGTATCTTGTACAGGCAAAAGAGGAGTCAAGCAGGGGGATGCACTCTCTCCCTTACCTTTTGTTATAAGTATGGAATATTTCACAAGGCTGATGTCAAGCAGACTGAAGAGTAAATACTTTGAATATCATCAGAGATGCAGCAAGGTGGGGACTAATTCGTTGCTCTTTGCGGATGATGTTCTGATATTATGTGCAGCTAATAGGAAATCAATTTAAGGGGTACAAGAATGTGTGAATGAGCTCAGAATAGTCACGAGATTGGCAATCAGTGAAAGAAAGTTAAAGATATATTTCTCAGTTATGGAGGAGGCTAAAAAACAAATGTTGGCTGCAATTCTTAATGTGTAAAAAGGTGAACTCCATATGAAATATTTGGGGCTTCCATTATCAAGTGGAAAGTGCAATAAGAAGGATTGTGAAAAAAATAATTGATTGGATTAGGGGAAGGCTTCAAACATAGTCTACTGGTACACTTTCATTTACATGGAAGATGATGTTAATCAACACTGTCTTACTAAGAATAACGGGATACTGGGAAAGTATATTCAGTATTCCAGAATGAGTGTATGGGACTATTGTTAAAATCTGCAGGAGTTTCTATAGGGAAGAGAACAAGGGAAAAAGGGATTGACACCAGTGTCTTGGTCAACTTTGTGCATAAGCAAAAGAAAAGGTGGAATGGGATTAAAGGATTCCTCTACATGGAACAAGGATGCTTTGATAAAATTTATATGGGATCTCAACTCAAAGTAGGACATCCTTTGGGTGTGGTGGATAAATGCTTATTATCTGAAAGGAGATAGCTGGGAAAAACATGAGTATAAAGAGCATCAAAGATGGGCTTGGAAAAACCTTAACAGGCTGAAAATGATGACAATGATATTTCTAAAGAAGGGAAAGATGGGCATTCGTGGGGTTTATGATAAAATGAAAAGAGGTGAGAACTCCGTTAGTTTGGCAAAGATGGTTTGACACAAGTCTCTGCTGGTCAAACATAGATTATTTATATGGAGGCTGATCAGAGGAGGACTAGCAAGATTTGATAAGATGCAAAGATATAACAACTTAGGAGTGCAATCAGATTGCAGGTTATGTGGAAAGCAAAAAGAAACACTGAGGCATCTGTTCTGTAAATGTGAATGCACAAAAGGAGTAACAAGAATGCTAATCAGGATGGAATTCAGATATATGAGAGATTTGAAGAAAACCTTGTTAAGTACGATAAGGAGGAAACAAACATGTCAGGTGATGAAACTGGTGGCAGGGCTTTACCATATTTATGAAGAAAGGAATGGGAGAATCTTTCAGGGAGTAGAAAAAATGAAGATTGTAATTTGTGATATGGTGGAATCAGAATAGAGATGGAGGAAGACGAAGAACTGGGAAAGAGAAATAGAAGAAGAATATGATCGAAAGTTTATGCAAATTACATAGTTAGAATTTTGGGCTAAACTGAGGGATTGTATAGTTAATAAAGGATGGGCTGAATATTTTATAATGGGCCGAGGGAGAGGGCCTAAAAATTGTACATTGGTTTTGCTTTTAATATAAGAAAATGGTCATAAAAAGAAAAGAAAATATGGCATTAAATATTTGACAAAGGTTAGTTAGAAATAATACAAGAAACAAATGTACACTTACCTTGTCAATTTCAAGTACATCATCATGGACTTTGTCTATGCACTCAATCGCGTATAACATGCCGTTATTTCCACACTCCCATGTTTGTACCTGTTTCTTGTACTAATTGTGAAAAATAATTATTATTATGACTGTTGCATCAAATAATTATAGTATATTGAAAAAAAACATACTAGTAGACGACCTTGAT
>JAUOBV010405067.1:0-10498 GCA_032360425.1 Rubia occidens | reverse complement strand
ATACATCATTTTTTTATGGCACTTGATTATGTAAATAAGATTTGTTGTATTGCAATTGTTTCTCTACCTAGTGCATCTTCGAGAAATCCTTTAGCATTTACATTGTCTTCACTCTTCAAGATGAGGTTGTAGAATTTCCTTGTCATTTCATGACACTGTGGAATGATGTCCTTCAATTTCTTTTATAGTCAAGTCTATCCCTTGCTTGAGGTATTTATCCTGGGCCTATTTCTCCACATTCTTTGTCCATCTTATTGCAATGTACTGTAGGGGTATTCAGGAAATGGAATGGAGGTGAAAAAAAATCTAATGCAATGAAAGAAAACATACTTGTTTCTTCAAACTCCTTGATTGTCAAGTCGGTCTCATTTTTCCATTTCTTCTATGATCTTGACCTTCTCCACTATAATTTTTCTATCACTCCGCTGTTGATATTGACAAGCCAGTCTTGTAAAATTATGGTTGTGCTACAAGATATGGTGCATAACTTTAAAAAGATTGTCGACCAACTTGATTCGTATTTCAGCCTTACACTCTGTTCTGGTTAGAGGAAATTCCTTTGTCTTTCTCTTTCTCGAGGTTGAATCATTTGATCCATCACAGATTGGTATTGGTGGGGTTGATGTTACTAGTTTTTTCTAGATTTTTCCCTTGACAAGAGCACATAAAGTACTTTTCAGCAATAACTCCTTGCTTTTAGTACATTGAAGCATTCAGTCACATCAATTTATGCTAAGTTTGGTAGATGTTCATATTCTGCATTAATTCTAACTGAAATAATTGGATTTTGGTTAGAAACAATATATATTTAGAGTAAAACATATGTGTTATATGTTACTTATTTGTGTTTTCGGACAACTTTTTTGTTGTTGTGATTCTTCTTATTTGATCTGTAATTTCTGAATATTTTGAAATTGTTCAGTATAGAACGTTATAACTTTAGGTTGAAATTTAGATATTAAATCATAAAAAATGAATTTAATGAAATTTACAATGAGATTTAAATATTAACCATGTACTGATATTTCATATTTCACGAACAAAAAATTTCATATTTGATGAGTAGAAAGATAGTACTTATTATTGAAAACCTTTCATTGTTAGTGTAAAACGTTTGAATTTTAATGAATCTAATAGTGGATCGAAAGGGAGATGGATTTTTCAGAGTTCATACCTTCAGAAGGTATGATAGCAATAACAACAATCTATTCTTCAATTCCTTCAGTTATGAGCTTATGGACAGTAAGATTCAATCAAAGTACTGAAATGTTAGGATTCTTTTACCATTTAAAAATGAAATCGTGAACAAAATCAGAATAAAATAACAAACAAAATCCCATCTCAGTTTTTAATGTAACTTATAAGTTCTGCATCACCTCCAGAGTTCATTCTTTTGCAATTTGGTATAGAAACTGAGTGCTTGATCTGTGGCGGTGGCTGGCAAGGGATATTTAGGGAAGAATTGAAGTCGGCAAATGATATTTGGGGATTTCTTCAAGCTGATGCAAGATTTTGGGAAAAGGAAATAAAGATTAGGATTTACCTTAAATAGGCGTTTGAGTTTATCCAAATAGGTTATAATCCGATTTTGAATCGAATTTCAATTAATTGTGACCTATAAATTTTGTAGCTATTTGTTATAAAATTTTACTTGAGTCCCTAAACTTTTTTTTTATAGATTATGGAAAGATAACTTTTTTAAGGGGCATGCTCAAATTCTTAAGATACTGATGCTTCTTAAAATTTTGTTTGATTAATAGTAATGTTAACAGATGTATACAAATTTGACTCCCACATATTCAGAGTAGTTTTAAAGATTAAAATAGTAATAATTTAAAACAAAATCTAGCTCGGATAAATCCCTAAGATACATGATGCTTCTTAAAATTATATTTAATTCATGGTAATGTTAATAGATGTATATAAATTTGACTCCTACATATTTAGTTTAGTTTTAGATATTAAATTAGCGGGGAAAGTCTCGGGAAAGGTGGTCTATCCATACGTTTACAGATATGTCCCTTGATTTTTAACCTTAAAATTTGTAATTAAAACAAAAATTATATTTCATAAGGTAAAACAAGTAATAATGTGTATTTGAATGTGAAGATATAAAATATAATATAAAAATTACATTTTATCATTTTGGATTTAGTATTTAGTTTTAAAAATACAGTGTATAAGTTTTAAAAAAATACAGCAGTTTGTCCATAACTTAATGATAGGCCACCTCCTCAAAATAGTAGTAGTTTAAAACAAAATCTATTTTTATTAAGACAATTTTAAGAAAGACCGTCTTTCCATAGTCATATGGAAAGATGATATTTAATTAGAATAATATAAAGTAATTTGTTTATACTCTGCGGTAACTGCAAGCAGTAGCGGAATTAGGGGGCAAGCCGGTCCAACCGCCTCCCAACCTCCAGTGAATGAAGGGGTAGATATACATGTATTCTACATCCACCTCGGTAAAATTAATGTTGGAAGTGCTAAACTCCGCCCCGCCCAGGATCCGCCCCGCCTCGCCTAGGATCCGTCTCTTCTCAAGTTTTGGTCTAGTTCCGCCACTGACTCCAAGTGAAACATTTGAGTTTTGGTTAGAAAATTATATCTTTAGGGTAAAATATATAATATATATGTTTTAGTTTACATATGTAATGTTTATAATCAAAACTTATATGTTGTACACTAAATGTGTAATTTCTAGAAAAAAAACTCAAAAATTGTTGGGGTGTGAGGCCACCTGTATGTCAAAATATTATTAGTTCAAAACAAAATCTATTTTTATTAAGACAAAGTCTTAAGAAAACCCATTTTCCAAAGGAATATGGAAAGACGTGGTGTAATTAGAATAATATAAAGTAAATCGTTTATACTTTGCGATAACTGCAAGTGAAACATTTGAGTTTTGGTTAGAAAACTTGCATCTTTAGAGTAAAACATATAATTTATATATTTTAAAATACATATGTAATGTTTCTAACCAAAACTTATATGTTTACACTAAATATGTGATATTTCTAGCAAAAAATCAAAAATTGTTGGCGTGTAAGTTTATCCAAATAGTTTATAACCCGAATTGTAATTGCTTTAAACCGTGAATTTTCATCTTTTATGGGGAAATTGCACTTGAGTCCCTGGTATTTCCATAACTTATGGAAAGACCGCATTTCGAGAAATAGACTCATTTATTAAATATGTACTCTTTTTAAGCTATATTTAAATATATATTTTTTAAAATCTCATGAGCCATGTAATTTTTTTTAAAATTATTCCAGTTTAGTAAGATAATTAATATTGAGAAGGTCTCCTATTAGAATGATTAAAGGTTAGACCAATCATATAAAACCTCATTTTAATAATTTTTATGGTCGGGTTATAATCATCTACATGTTAAGATTAATTTCATTGTAGATTAATTTCAAAAGGTTTTTGTAATTATCGGTACCTTGTTGCAAAATTAAAAGAATATCATAACACCCTATAAGTTATACTACTTCCGTCCCAACAAAAATGACATAATTTGACTTTTGGAGTCAAAATAACCCAAACTTCGACTATTTTATTCAATTATTATATATAAAAGACTTTTGTCGTGTAATACATAGTGAAATTCTTTATAACATATATTTTAAAATTATTAATTTTCCAAAAAAAATTTATGCATATAAATAAATATAAGAGTTGTTAAATATTAATACAGCTGACTCCAAAAGTCAAATTATACCATTTAATTGTTTTCTAGAAAGGAAAATACCAATGAATTTTCAATAATATAAAAATCATAAACTCTTCCCCCCTACTCCATGGCCTGGAAGGCTACAGCTATCACTAGTTCTACTTAGAGTCCACCCTCTCTCAGCCTCTCACACTATACCGTCCACCCTTTTTGGCTCACCCATACCTCTCTCCCTCATGCCACCAACATTGATGACGACAAAAGTTCAACCAATTATCGTCTATGATACTGTGTAACAACTCACTCTTTTTTTTCTCCACTATGATCAAATAATCCTATGGTATCCATGTGGTAGCCGACGATGGTGAACCAGACATATCATATCTTAAAACTATATAATTAAAAAATCATCAATCACTAGAGGAGACAGGGGTCATTAAAGGGGGTTTCATCGAACCACGCAAGGCAATTTCCATGTGTCTTCTTTGACTCCGCTTTTGATTGGATCATAGTTTAGTTATGAATTTAAAACTTGTATTGACCGGAAACCTTTCCTTTAAAGGTTACATCAATTAGAAAAACACAAAAAGCAAAACACATGTTCAACGGAAAACATTAACAAAATTAGAAAAATTGAATACATATTCAACATGTAATTTATAACTTCAATCAAACCTCAAGCTCAAACTTAATTTAAAAATATAATCTCAAACCTTAAATTGTCATAGAATCTAAAATCTCAAAAGATAAATAAGAGATACGGTGACAATGACAGTTGCAATAGGCGTCAGTGGCAAGGGGTCAGTGGTGACGGCGATCGGTGGAGGCATGGTGGTGAAAGAGGCGAGTGGTGGAGGTTGTAAAATCTGGAGGAATTAAAGATTGAGGCTTCAAAGTTTGGAGGTGCGGTTGCGGAGGCAAGCGGTGGAGGCTGCAAAAATAATAATAAACGAATAAGGCACAACAATTGACGAGAAAAGGGCATATGAGAAACTATGAGGCGCAGGAGTGAGGGTTAAAATAAGAAAAGAAGGCGCAGGGTGAAGAGAATAAGGAAATGGGCCAAAAATTGTTAAGTATTGAAAGAAATCCTAATTTTAACATTAAGGCCAAATATATAAATAAAGTAAGCACATTAAAGATGGTTCTACAATCGATACCCATTAAAGGAAGTTCTTCAAAAATTTCATTTGATTAGATCCAAAACACTTTTAATCGATGTTCATTAAAGGCAGTTTCTCAAGATCCGGCTTTAAAATGGAAGGGAACCAAAATTGAGAGATTTCGAACTCGGGACCTCTTCCCCAAGGTGGTTCCTAAAAGAATTGACTCAACCATCTTCTAACGTTGCCCTTAATAGAGCGTTCTCTACTAATATACTAATAACCTCAATTTCTATCTGAAGATGCTCCACCCTTTTGGGTTGGTAGAGTTTGATTTAGCTTTTGAATTCATTGGATTGTAAGTTTGTGGATTTCTTAGTTTGGTGTGAATGGAAAGTTGGAGGAAGATTTGGAGGTGTGGATGTCAGAAGAGATAGGTGGTGGGAGACATTTTTTGGTTTTTGAGTGAACTTTGATAGGATTAGGGGCTAATTATCCAGAATTTGGGCACTGAACTTTCATTTTCCCTCCAAAGTCCCCTAAGAACAGAAAAGCAACCAAAATTGGTCATGGAATGACGTTAGTATGCATCTCACGTGGTGTCGTATTGACCGATAGGAGAACCGATTTTGCATACTGTCCCATTCCAAACCAAAATGAACCAAATTTGACCCAAAAAAGGGAAATAATTGAGATTTGACGAGGCATGTATTCCATAAATTAATTTTCAAAGTAACCTACTCAAATGGTGGTATTTTGATCTTCATTCATCTTAGTTCATCCGTTTCTCGACTTCTAATACAAACCAACAAAGATGACCAAGGTTTGACCTTCACTCATATCATTGCAGGACTTTTAATAAAAACAAAAAAGATGACTGCGCTTTGACCTTCACTAATCTTAGGTCAACAATTGTTCAACTTATAATATAGACCAACAAAGATGAACAAGGTTTGACATCTACTGATCTTAGGTCAACTTACGTGCACCATATGTTGCTTCCCTAATTACTCCCAACTATTGAAAAGTGTTCAATAGTGAGTCAGATGTCACGAGCTCACCAAGTTTGCATTTTAGTCTCAAAGGGGAGGGGTGCAAGTTATTAACTAAAGATTACTAACATGCAGATCTAAATAAGAAGATAAGTATTATACTAAAGAGCCTTTAGGCCATTTAGGTCACGTGTTTAATATAATAATTTGATCCTAAATTCCTATTCACATAGTTACATAATTCCTAATATATGCTTTATCACACGACATGGAGATGTTGATTCACCGGAAGCTCCCACGATGAGTAATATCTTGAATATGCCCCCTTCTAAAACTATCACCTCCTTCGAATATAGCTATGAGGTGCGCACACGCGATGAGCCTCATAGCCCTCACTCCCAAGGTTAATATACTCGCTCCCAACGTGAAGTGAATCAAACCTTGGAGTAGTGTGACTCTCACCGTGAACATTCACTCTAAAACTATCTTGTGCCACTTATAGTATTTTTGGCTCATTAATTACCTCCTAAGAGTTAATCCAACCTAGTTTGCCACAAATATTAGGATGTGACCTCATGATTTGCCTACTATCTAACCCAACAAGATTTAAATTATAGACCCAGTCGCCTTTAACTAACATATCATCCGTTGACTAACTCAATCAAGTATTCAAGCCTAATATAATCAAAGAACCAACAATCATGCATAGTTGTCACTCCTAAACACAACATTAACGTTGACTTTTGACAAAACTCGACAAAAGACAAAATTATCTTGGGTTCATTCGTGAGCCTAACTCTAAATCATGCTATAATCTTGATTAGTCGTATCTCATATTAATCATGTATAACCATAAACATTAAACATAAGTAATAATGATAATAAAGTCACAGATAAGATAAATATAAGAATATCACAAATTACTAATTAAACATGTTTAGTAAATTCTACCAAGTATTAATCTACTCAAATCTAATAAAACCCATAGCAAATTTGGGTTTGAAAGAGATAAAAGAAGTGAAATGAATAAAGAAAGAAGGGAAAAGCACAAAGGATAGTGTTAAAATCTGCCTCCTCTCCCTTTGTCCTATGGATAAAGGGTTGCTTTATAGGTAGGAGGAGATAGAGGGAAAAACTACCATGTCAACCCCTAGTCAACATGGCCGGCACAAACCGAGCTCAGATGTCTAGCAAGGACCATGTAGATTTACACGGTATGTTTCCTGGGCCTTAGTCTCAGATTTTGATTAGGACTTATGATTACACTGACTGTGTAATTGTACACGATCCATTTCTTGGTACCACGTTGTCGACTTCTAAGTACATGGACCACGTATTATTACACCGTCCATTTTTTGAGAGTAGCTTGCAAGCCTTGATGCCAACTTTTGAGCGGCATGGTCCATGCCGTATGAACACTTCCAAACATTGGCTTCAAAACAAGTATAAATTGACCAAATCATAGAGGTAAACACATTAGACTCTAAATGCTCACAAAATCGGTAAGTTAGGGCGAATAACCACACCAGATTATTTTAACCCCCTATCATGTAAAACACCTAATAATCCAACCAACCACCAACAAAACATGATAAAAATGGATGATAAATGTGCTAAGACAACATCAAAATCACGTCTCATCAAATCTCCCACACTTAGACCCTTACTCGTCCTCGAGTAAGAACAAGTCCTAAGGGGGTTTTCTAAGCTATGTTTCTTGAAGCACGATCAACACATTATTCCCAGAAATACCCTAACCCAAAACACAAATCCTTGACAAGCCTCATATCCCAACCTAAGGCGTTCTAAACCACCAAATCAACAAAAATCATACCGCAATAAGAATATAGCTTACTCTACCCAAAAATCCCACAAATAGGCAAACAAGAGAAAACTTCAAATATTTCAATTTCTCTCAATTTTCCTAGGAACCCTCTCGGATTTTTGTCCTAACTTTCTTTCAAAGCTTACATCTCACCTTTCCCGCACCTTCTAGGCCTCTCATTTTTTAAAAGGTTTTCCTTTTAATTTCTCAACCTATTCGGGCCCTCCAATTTTGCCCAAATTGCCCTTTCAGGTTTTCAACTTAGCGGTGATACGCTCAATTTATATCCTATTTTTAGCACATTTGAATTATACTTTTTCTCTATATTAGAGGTTTAATTTTAAGTGAATTGACATTTTATCAATTACTCCCTCCCTCCCAACTGAAGTTGCAGCAAGAGAAAGAGGAAGTATTTTTATAGTGGGATTTGCTTATTACTTAGTGGGACATGTAGCATGTGAGGATTTGTCTATTTTTTAGTGAGGCATGTGGATGTGGGCCAAACTAATTTTTTATACTAAAATCTGATCCCAAGTAGGAAAGAAATTGAAGAGTGCAAATTATACTGGGAAGTCTCAAAACGAAAAAAGTGCAACTTCAGCTAAGACAGAGAGAGTAGAGGGTTAGGATTGTATCACATGTTTTTATGTCTTAATTATTTGATTTATGAAGTGTTTAAAGATCATTTTGAAGACCTCCCATGATCTAGTTGGGTGTGAAGAGTTCAAGATTAAAGAAATAACAAGATCTTGGTTAGAATACCACTTTTATCCTAAGTGGTAGAAGCTGGACAGAGGGATATGCCAAAGTGGTAAAAGCTTTTATCCATGGCCCATGGTATATGCCACAGTCTGTGGAAAACGGGCCACCGGCCTCTATGTTTTATTTTTCTCTTCATTTCCATGGACCATATATCTCGTAGCCTCTCCCTTGGTAGAATTCTTTCATCTAAGAACCCTAGTTTCTCATTTTCTCTTCCTTTTTTCCATCTTTATTTTGTATGAATTTTCTTTTGATCCGTAGAATGATTTGTAGTAGCTAAAATTATTCTTGGGAGGAATTGATTGAGGCTTCCAAACTCATGTCTTGAGAATTATACTTTACCTATTTAATGTTCTTGACTATTGTGCATTTATTGAGATTTGTATGTAGTTGTTGGCTTCATTTATGTGATTAAAAGTTTGATGATATGAATTTTTTTGTATGATAACATGTTAGGAATTAATGAAAGTGATCAATTTCTTCTCTTTTGACATATGGTCCAAGAACATGAATTTAGGATTTTTTTAATTAGGTTTATTTTGTTATAATTTCTAGATGAAAGTGATAATTTTGAACTCTTTGTCATGTTCATCCTAGGGTAGAAAATAAGGGATAATCTTTAATGTTGAACTTTATTGATTAACCTTAGTAAATGCATGAATTGGTTGAATGTTTAGACATTTAGTTGAATGTTTATAAGTGTCATCAAACTTATTGATTCTTCATGCATAATGCTATTAATGAGATGTATTTAGGTGTTGATCGTCTAAAGAGGTCATTAGTGAGGTTTAAAAAGAGATGTTGAATTCACTCTTGTAAACTACACTTAAGAAGAATTGGAGGTTTACCCCCACAATAGGTAGTCAAGATAATTGAATATGTTGTGGATTCAGTGATAGATAAGAGTCTTAGAAAAGGAAATCAATTGCACTTAAGGTGTCGTACTTTGTGTTTATTTGTAGTTTATTTGCATGATTAATATATCATATTTTATTTTCTAATTGTTTTGTTCTTTAATATCATAACTTGAAAAACCTAACTAACCCCTCCCCCATATCTACATGCGCGCACACACACACACACACACATATATATATACAGGGGTGGGTTCAGGTGAGAATACTCATTTAGGTGAGAACACATACGTATGTGAGAATGAATCTGGACCATTCAAACCTTTAATCTAGCGGCTGATAATATACTAAATTAGATGGTTTTTATTGTCGGCCATAAACTTCAAGGGGTCATAACATTAAGAATCCCTTTAAGTTCGGATATAAACAATCGCTATCCATAATTAGTGACTTTTCCAGTTCACCCATTCCTATGCTAATAATATCAAATCAATACTCAAAAGGAGCAGCGAGTGAGTGAGACTTAGTTGTTGGAATTTCCGTTGTCAAAGTCAAAAAAATGTGGTGATGATTAATCATACATCTACATTTCCTATTATTGTATCTCAATTGATTTGGTATACCCATATTTAGAGCCATTTTATCAATTTTATTAGGTTGTTGATTTGATTATAGAATATGAGCTGGAGCCTTGTTTGTTCTTTATTTTAGGGACTGTTTTTATCATTATCGTTGAAAAAAAATTGCTATTGTTTTGGTCGCGGCACCAATCATCATACCTTAATTATTTCAATTCAGTGGTATTTGTAGCACCTACAATTTTGAATGAAGCAGTTACACACATAATTTTAAGCACCTTTAAACTATAAGTGAAGTACCTACTAATATAATTTGAAGTACCTACAAGTTATAAGTGAAACACCTAAAAGTTATGAGTGAAGCACCAACATGTGTAATTTGACTTACCTAGAAGTTATACTTAAAACACCTACACTTATAAACAGTAGTTGAAGCAACTATGAATCTTAATTTGAGAACCTTTTTCCAAGTTATTTTCGTGGAGTAATAAAGAAAGTATCTATAGGTTACACGTGAAACACTTATAAGCAGTACTTAAAGCAACAAGGAGATGTACTTTAAGCACCTTGAATTTATACTTTTTCCAAGTTATTTTTGTAGCACGTACAAGTTATAAAATTAGATCCTGGACACAACATTAGAGCACTTATAAGTAATATTTGAAGCACCGACGACTTGTAAATTAAGCACTTGAAATATTTACA
>JAUOBV010404855.1:0-10498 GCA_032360425.1 Rubia occidens | reverse complement strand
ACGGATTGCATTTCAGCTTGCAATTCCATGCTCCTCAGGTCTTGAAACCAATCTTGCACCTAGAACACAATTAATGTGTGAAGATCATTTATAAGGGATTACCAAAAAGGAGAACCATCAATAGCCAAAATGTTTACCAATGCCGTGATTAGCGAGGGACTCAAGCACTCATTAACTTTTTCACGAGCAAGTTAATTCAACTAAAAGTCATATAGAAAATTTAATAAAATAATATATGTAAAATATAAACTTTACTATAGTTATCGCCTTAAAAAGACATGAAAACTAGTTTATTTTAATGAAACTAACAACTGGAATGTGATAATTTCAATAGAATTAAATGAACGTTCGTTCTTGAGCCACACACGACACGGGGAGTCGATCTGGAGCTGCTCGTAAGCAGCTTGACTCGTTAAGCACCCTAGTTACCACACTCACCTGTTCCCATTTTATCAAGGATTTCCCACTTCGGTAGACCGAGTTACTGCAAAATCAAGAAAACTAATTATAAACCCCCAGCTGCTAAAGCCAAAGAACACAAGACATCATTTGATGTATGAAAATCATACTTGAACTTGTCAGCAAGTTCTTGATAAAACTGCGCATTTGGGCATTCTTTGCCCATTTTATCGTACAGATTCTTCATCTCTATACCCTGGAAAAAAAATTGAAACCCAACTTTGTAAATTACAGCAAGAACCCATCTCAGAACATGCATGATCAAGTATGATTACACTAGAAACATCTTTATGTCAAATCAAACTAAACCAAGATTGTAGAACCCTTTACAAACTACAACACCAGAATTCACATAAAAATCAAGACTTTTTTCATGCATAGCTGGAAACATCAGATAGCAAGATACAAAGCAGAAGTTGGCAACAAATTGGTAGAGGGGTTTGTATAAAATCACCTCAGCTAATGTGAAATCAGGCTCAGCTCCAGACTCCATCTGTATCCCCTTCGATTCTGAATGAAGCTCAGCATCCATTTTTCAGAGGGGTTTTGAGCTCTGAGCTTCGGGAATTGCGAGAGAGAGTGAGTACTAAAACCACGTTAGTGTCACCTGTCAGTATAGAATTTCCTTTTGTTTCCCCACTTAGTATTTTGTTCCTGATTTGGGCTTCTATACCATAAGTAGTAAAAAATCTAATGATTAAAAGTTGGGCTGCACGATTTTTTCCGAATTGCCCAAACCCAAACTGTTCAAGAAAATCAACATAAATAGTCAAAATAAGTGTGAACAGTTATTTCACACCATGCATTTTATTGTTTACCTTTTAAATATTTGATGTATTTTTAGCTCAGTTGAAAATTAAATTAAAATAAATTGATTAATAATGCTCATTGGAGTATTTTTGTTGATCTGTTGGTGGTGGTGAGATACGATGGTTAGGTTTGAATACGCTACTTGCAAGCTCCTGCAACTTCAACGATTGCGACTCAATGGTGGTTCGTGGGAGTGATTCCCGAGCGACAGAATGGGTGTTGGTTCATGAGCGAGAGAACCACCAATGATGGTGGTGGGGGTTGCGGTGGGGTGGCTATGGAAATATGGCTGGGATGGAGTGGGAAGGGCAGTGATTGGTAGGTTTAACTTTCCAACGAGCTCGTTTTTTGGTGATGGGATGCTAAGTGTTTTACAAAATTGAACTAATAATACGGAATTATGGTGTAAACGAGTAAAATATAGATGGTGATTTAGCAATATTTAAGTAAACTGATCCATTCGACGTGACTCGATTTATTAAACTACTCTCTCCACTCATCTGTTTTTTGTCTTACCACAAAAAAGTCATTTTTAAAAATAAATGATTTGCATTAAAATGGTTTGGGAACAAAAAATTTTTTTTACAAAAAATTCACATTCAATTTTTAAACCACAAATTAAATAAGACACCAATAAATGGATAACAAATAAGACAAGTATGATACAGACAAGGGAATGAAAGAAGTATGCCAGATCTAAACAATTTTTTTAATATTTAAAAATATATTCACGATCGATTGTAGACGAAGTGAAATGTATTTGGAACACACAAGGTAAATGTGAAAAGTATGGCTTGAATAATGGGAGAAAGATTATTGATGGTTTAATTTGTTTGTTAGTAAACCTAAAACTATAATTTCTGGACATAGCACATATTTTTCCTTTTGGCTAGGGGTGGAAAAATAAACTCGTAACTCGCGAGTCAAGCGAGTTATCTAATTTTAAACTCGTATGAGTATGGGTAAATCGGTCAAATGGGTAGTTGAAAATATGGGTTGAACGGGTTGAGTTTGTGGGTTAACTGCGGGTTTACCCACATGGGTTAAAACCCGCAGATTTACCCATATGGGTTGGAAATATATAAACCCAGTGGGTCAATATATGGGTTGAAACCCGCGGATTTACCCATATGAGTTGGTATATAAACCCATATGGGTCAATATATAGGTTGAAACCAACGGGTTTTACCCATATAAGTTGATACATAAATCCACATGAGTTTATATATGGGTTGAAACCAGCGAGTTTACCCATTTTGACCCTTGAGTTGAATGACTTTCAACCCACGGGTTGAGCGGATTTCAACTCGACCCGTTTTGACCCGATCCATTTTTACCCATCATAAAATGGGTCAAAATGAGTCATACCCATATTTTTCAATTACCCATTTTACCCAACTCGTATTTAACCCGTCCGCCCATTTGCCACCCCTATCTTGGCTAGTTAAAACGATGTAGGAAAAATCATTTTAAGAAAGAAGAAAAATAATTACATAAAATTTAAAAAATTATATATAAAATATGATATTTTCGATACTTAATACTCCCAGAGAAAATGGCAAACTTAAACATGGTATGAGAAAATTGATAAAAAAGTGTGTCATTTTCTCTGGGACGGAGGTAGTAATAATTTAATATATATTAGTATTAGTAAAATCTAATAAGGTAAAATTTCTATTTTTAAATTGATATTTTGATAAACATTAGGACTAAAACAATATTTTTTTTGCGACAAATTTGATGAACAAAATTGAAACAAACTAAAAAAAAAATCAAAGTTCACATGATTAAAGTAACAAATTTAGATCTCAAAACACATAAACAATAGTGGCGTAGAAGAATGACATAGAGGATCCGAACTGCAACTGACTTCAACGCGTTTACCACTACCAAGACCTCCGATCTGTCGCAACCGCTGCTCGTGGAGGCGGGGATTCCATTCAAAATCTACGTTGTGAAAGATCATGTAAAGTTTAGAAGTGCATGAAAATCAATGTGGTTATTTACTAATTAAAGAGTTATATATATAGAGTTTACAAGTTAAGAATGAATCCTTTTGATTGAGGGATAGATTTACTTGCTATCCATACAAGAGTCTTTGATTGAGGGGTTTCCTTACTTGCCATCTATACAATAGTCTTTGATTGAGGGATTGCTGCACTTGCTATCTCTACAAGAGTCTACATACATTAACACCCCCTCAAGCTCATAGACGAGGAAAAATATCTTGGGATTTGGTTGATTCCCAACGTTCTTGGTGAAAATATCTTGGGACAAGTGCTGATTCCCAACGATCTTAGTGAAAATATCTACAATTTGGTCAAGAGACCGAACATGACTAACAATAAGATCACCAGAAGCAACATGTTCCCACACAAATTGATAGTCGATCATGATATGTTTCAACCGTTGGTGAAATACTGGATTGGTCGAGAGAAAGATAGCACTCAAGTTGTAGCAGAGGAGAATCAGAGATGGTTGAACTGGTACATGCATCTTATGAACAAGTTGCTGGAGCCAGATAAGTTCAGCAGCAGCAAAAACAATTGCTCTATGCTGGAACGAGCAACAACTTTCTGCTTGCGAGAGGACCAGCTGATAAGATTCCCTCCAAATAAGATGGCGAAGCCATGCTGCGATCTACAATCATCATGATTAGAAGCCCCAACATCGGAGAAAGCTACCAGCCATGAATCGCGAGCTTTCTGGAGAACCAGGCCGGAAGAAATGGTGCCCTATAGATATCTGAGGATGCATTTGACCGCACACCAGTGATCTTCCGTAGGAGAGTGCATAAACCGACACACCTAGTTGACTACATAGGATATTTTTGGCCGAGAGATATTGACATATAGCAAAACACCCACAATGCTACAATAAAGAGATGGGTAAGGGAGAGTTTTTCCAACCGCAACTAGTCGAGACCCTGGCTCAGCTGGAGAGCAGATGAGACAATCACTAGACATGCTGCTCCGCTCGAGAATATTATAGATGAACTTCTGCTGGGAGAGTTGCAACGTGGAACCATGACGAGAGACCTCAATGCTTAGAAAATAATGAAGTGTGCCAAGATCTTTCAGCTCAAAGTCATGATGGAGGAGGCAAAAAACCTCGTCAATAAAAGCTGCATGAGACCAGGTGATAACAAGATCATCTACATAGACAATGATGTAGAATACATGAGAGCCATACTTCTTGACAAAGAGTGATGGATCGGAGACACACGCCTTGAAGTTGTGGTGAACAAGAGAGGCAGTGAGCTTCTAAAGCCAAGCTTGAGGGGCATGCTTCAAGCCATAGAGATCCTTGTGAATCCTGCAAACATGAGAGGGCTTGTCTGGAGCAACAAAACCTTGCAGCTGATCCATAAAAAATAGTCTCTGTGAGATCACTATGAAGAAAGGCGTTGCTGACGTCCACCTGCAAAAAAAGCCAACCAGCAGATACAACTAAGCTCAACACAAGACGGATGGTAGTAGGTTTGACCACATGACTGAAGGTGTCAAAGTAATCCACGCCAGTTTCCTGTTGAAAACCTTTGGCCACCAGACACGCTTTGTAGTGCTCAATTTAGCCATATAACTTTCTCTTGACCTTGAAAAGAGTAAGAAAGAAGTTCTAATTGAGCCATCTAACTTTGAGCTATCCGACGATAGTAAGCAAGAAGTTCCAGGCCTTTATCAACGATCACGCAATTGCGACGTTCAGAAGATCCGTTTTGCTCTAGAGTGTGGAGGCATAAAACTTGATGTCAAATGCCATAAGAGGAAATGATGGTAGAGACATTGCGGTATTCATTGCCCAGTCTGACTGTAAGGCTTTGATTTGAGTAGAGAATTGGGTTTGGAAAACTATGAGAACAAGTTGAAAGATAGAATAAACTTGGGATTTGGCGGATAGAAAGTAGAGTCGTGTGAATTTAGTGCATACATCAATAAAACTGAGATAATATCGACAACCAGAGGAAGATGGCTCATAGGAAGGTCCTCAAACATTAGTATGAATTAAATCAAATGGTTTTAAAGAAACACTAGTATGAGGTGACAAAGGTAGATAATGGCTTTTGCAAGTTGACAGGAGCCACAAACTATATCTAGTTTATTACAAGAAATAGGGAGACTATGATTGGAGGTAATGCGACAAAGAATAGACTTGTGCAGATAGGCTAGACGATGGTGCCAACATTAGAGAGAGGTCTACTTAGTGTAAAATGCAGCAGGGGTACAGATGGAGAAGGACGACTTGGAGGAAGAGTGCAGAAGGCGGTAAAGATCATTTTCAATGGTTACCCTTAGAAGAATCAGTCCCTGTAAATTCTTAACAAGGCAATGGTCTAAGTGAATTTCAACATAAACCTTGTTATCATGAGTTATTTTAAACACAATAAGCAGGATTTTTGTAATTTTTGGAACGCATAAAATGTTATGCAGATCTAAAGATTTAGCAGCATGATCAGCATTAAGAATAAAATTGACAAAATAAGTAATCGGAAGAGATGTACCATCCCCAAAAGTGAGCTGATCATTACCATTATAGGTGTTATGGATAGAGAGATTTATGAGATCGCCTTTCACATAATGAGTTGCGCTAGAGTCGACAAACCAAGGATCACCAAGATCAGACAGGCCAAAAGGTGAGACAGTAAACACAAACTTGTCCGCTGGGACATTGTGTTTCTTGGTTACGGCATTCTGGTAAGTCGCCGAGAACTGGTGGAGGTTTACCTGCTGAAACAGTTACGCGCCTCATATCCAGGTTTGGTGCAAATTTGGCAAGTAGGACGCTGCCGGTCTGAGTGGCGTTCTGGAGCAACTACTACAGCAACCTAAGACAAAAGTTGGTTGAAGCGGTGATAGGTGGTGCGAGTTGCAACATTCACCATCAGCGACTAAAGAGAAGAAATGACCTCTTCTTGGAGAGACTCCTCCTGCAGCAAGATACCCAAAAGTTCATCTGAAGAGGCTGGGTCTTGGCAGAGGGATAATATCGAACGTAAGGTGGTAAATTGAGAGCTCAACCCATACAGTAGATATCCGAAAAACTCTTTGTTGAATGTGATGCATAGGCAATCAGATAAAGCATCAATATGCGCCTGTTTCTTCTCAAAATACTCCAACACGGTCATAGAACCCTTGACCATGGATTGCAGCTGTTGTTGGAGGTGCATTTTCTTTGCACCAGTCTGAGAAAAAAGGTTTGGCTGAGAATCTACCAAGCCTCTATGGTGGTGGAGTGTGCAAAAACTCTGAGCAGTAGCATAGTGAGGGTCGAATGCATCCAGAGCAAAATAAGGCTATCCTTCCACAGCCTAGTGGTGAGCAGTGGGTTTGGAGTCGTTGAGGTGGGAGTACTAGTAGAAATATCGGTGGCGACATGGATGGTAGCTGGTGGTGGAGAAACGTCTGTGAGGAAAAAGTCCAAACCGTAGGCCTCCAACGCAGAACGGATGATGCTTCTCAAGAGGGAATAATTTGATCGATCAAGGAAAAATTCTAGGTTAGGAAAGTTGAAGCTGAGATTCGACTCGGAACCAGCAGAGGCAAGAACAAGAGTGTTTTTAGAGCCAATAGCAGAATTAGAGACCATTGGATCGAGGGTTTAGGATGATACCATGTAAAGTTAAAAGTGTATGAGAATCTGTGTTTTTATTTACTGACTGAAAGAGTCGTATATATAGAGTTTACAAGATAAGAATGATACCCTCTGATTAGTGGATTGATTTACATGCCATCTGTACAAGATTCTTTGATTGAGGGATTGATCACTTGCCATCTATACAAGAGTTTACATATGTTAACATATAACAGAATGCAGGAGAGGCTCTGCATCGAGGTGGAGAGGCTAGGGCTCAGTACTGTGATCATAGGGAGCCAAGGTTTCTTGAGAGGGTTAATGATTACCGCTTCAGGCACTATTGTGTGTGCCTATGGTTGTAGTTAGGTATGATGAGAAAAAAGGCGAGAAAGCACCGATGGTTTGCCGAAGTTTCACGATGTTGCCACTACTGTTACTGATGGTCAGAAAGATTCTAATTAGTTGTTGGTCTTCCGCAATTCCTTGGTTACAGTACCCAACGTTAAACAAGGGGAAGAACTCGTGGGAATGATTTGACTCTGTAGATGTTCGGTTCATGTTATGTAAATGAACAATAGTTACTCCTTTAGCTTTTGGTCGTTGCATTTCATGTGCTTGACTTATGAATGTTATTATATCTCTGTGTATTGTTTCACTGTAATTCTATTAGTCTTACCTTGTGATGTATGGCGCTCTGGGCATCTCATGTATGAAAACTTATGACTAAGTCCTTTTTGTGGTTAGTTAAAAAAAAGTCTCTCTTGTTGTATTTACCTGTATTAGCGAGTTTGATGCTCACGATATGATTGTTGAATATATCGCATTTCTTGCTACTCCCTCTATCCCATCCATTTCTACAGAGAGAGAAAGGGCTGGTCAATTTTTGGATAGGGAAATGATAAAAATACCCTCTTTCTTCAACCTCTCACCACCACCTTCCCCTTCTTCCTCAATGTCTCGCCACCACCAACAATCATCACCCCTTCCTTTTCTGTCTCTCTTCTTTTTTCTTCAGCGATTTTTGCCTTTTTCTTTTCTTTCAATATTTTTACCCTTTTCTTTTCTTCTTTCAGCCGGAGTAGGCGGTCATGGTGACGAGCTCCGTCATGCACACCTGCACGAAATCACCTACAATTCTATGTGTAAAATGCTTGAAAATGTGCTGATTAATTCATAATATAAAGAGATATTTATCGAGGTGGGAGAAGATGATAGCGTAAGAGCAGTGGATATAGTCTGGAGGTTGAGGCTTCCATGGGTGGTTTGGACTTCCAGATTCAGAATGGTATTGCCAATGGTTAGTCCCGACATCTTGATTAAGGTTTTGAGAGTTGTGTAAGAATGTTGGCGATGAGAAAAGAGGTTGTGGGCTCATCCAGCCGTGGAGGTGATGGCCGAAGGCGGTGATTTTACAGATGTGATGGGGAGGCAGTGACTTGTTCGCGGAGGGTGATGAGCATCGGCGGAGAGAGTGAATGATACGAATGTCAAAGCTACCTCCATATATGAAGACATGCCAACGCTTGATCAGACGTTCAAAGGATATGTTCGGGATCCTCTAAATGACATGGAGAGTCCTATGACTAGGGAAAGAATGAAGTTTAGAGATGCGGCATTGAATGTTTTGATTGATCAACTTCATGATGAGGAGTTAAGCACTAAATCGAAAATGTCTCGGAGTGATTGTTCAAGAGTTCGAAATAATGTAATCACTGGTTTTTTTAGTGAGGTAGTGTAATCATTGTAATTTATTTTATTTTGGAATAAAGCCCATTAAACCAGGCCATGTTGGTGTTGGAAGAGTTTAACTTCGACTATGCTTCATTTTAGGGTTTACAATATTCAGTTATGATTCGATTAGAATTAGATTTGGTAATATTAGATGAGGAAATATTCATTCAATACTTAGCTTGATGAATTTCGGCCATCATTCCTATTAATTTAGGTATTTTAGTTAGATATGGTTTTAACTTCTTAAAACTGTCATAAGTCTTTCGAGTTTCTGACTGGAACTACTAAATCCCGTCTTCTTTTTTATTTATACTGGCCGAATTATACCCTATAAATAGGGGAGGCCTAGAAAGAATTTTACACACCTTTTTATCAATCATATATTCAGAATTTGAGTTATTACTCTTTGCTTGCGAGCAATCCATTGTTGCTTAATCTTGCGGGTTAATTAAGTTAGCAATACCTTTCAAATTTGTGAGCTAATCTTGCTGGCTAGTTAGTGAACTGTTTGTACTGTTGTGATTAGGGTTGGGAAAAATTCCTTTACTACAGTCAAGAAACCAGCAAAATTTCGCAATGCAGAATATTCACAAGGATATTCATATTAGTATAAAATGAGCGGCGGCAAAGAGAGAGGAAGATGAGCAGCGGCGGAGAGAGGGGGAAATGACCAGTGATGGAGAAAGGAGAGGGGAAAATGAGCAGTGGTGGAGAGATAGGGGAAAATGAGCAGCGGTGGAGAGATATGGGGAAATGAGCTGCGATGGAGAGAGGAGAGAGGAGAGAGGGGAAAGAGAAAGATGGCGAGGCAGAGTGTTTTGTGAGAGCTGGTGAGAGTAGACCAAGTTTTGTGTGTAATTTTTAGTAATTTTAAGGGTATTTTTGTCTTATGACAGAAAATTTCTGAATTAGAAAAATGTGCATATTTGGATGGGACATCTGAAAAAAAGGAAAGTGTGTAGAAATGACTGGGATGGATGGAGTATAAAAATAATGAAATGCCTATAAATTTGGCTGGTGAATTTACAAGATCTTGCAAAATGATGCAACTTTTCAATGCAAAAATGATTAATTAGGATTATACTCATTGGTTAAAATCATTCAATTTTTTTTTAATGAAAACAACGATCCCTCAAATTTCTCATTCTCCTCAATTTTCTCATTCAGTTAAAATGATCTCTAAAAGTACCAATCAATGACATGGTATTTTAAAATTATCAAATACGTCCAAGAGAAAATTACGAGTGACTATATTGGTAAACCTCCAAATTGTATCAAAATGATTACCTTTGTACCCTTGTAGGTAGTGAGCAGTAGGATAAATTTTAGGGGCTATTCTGCTGATTTGAACTAAAAATAAAGCACGAAATATGGTAATAGTACTACATAAGATTAAGTTTCATTACACCACAATTATCCTAACTGAATTGAAAACACCAAGGAGTTGGCCTGACACATAACTTGTTTAGTCCGACTCATAAATTAACGGAACTGAAACACCAAGTTGGTCCGACACATAACTTGTTTAGTCGAACTCGATTAAACTGAATTGGACAGGAACACCCGACACATTACTTGTTTAGTCGAACTCGAATGAGCTGCATAGGAACACCCGACGTACAACTTGTTTAGACGAAATCGATTGAACTGAACTGAACTGAATCGATACATCACATCATGGCCTGATACATATCTTGCTCAGTTGGACTCGGTCCTGGCAATGAACGATAAATATTAGAGGGTGTAACTACAGCATTAGCAGGACTAAAATGATAAATAGGTTCTTGAGAATTACCTCAGCAAAGTCACAGTCATAGCGTACAACAAAAACACAAGTGCAGCCTTCAGTTTCATTATGTTCATTTCTCTCAATATCAAGCACCCGGGCATCCCTATACACAGCATGATCTTCATATTGCTGAAA
>JAUOBV010404854.1:0-17969 GCA_032360425.1 Rubia occidens | reverse complement strand
GTCTTCCAACAATTCCCTTATTACACAAAATCCTCTAGAAAAGTGATAAAAGCACTAAGTTGCTCATAACTCTCCTTGGAGAACTTCAAGGCAAATTGCCACATATAGAGCACAAAAGTGTACAAAATTGAATCCAAAATGTCCTAAAATAACCGTATAAAATGGATACATCATCAACCAACCTTAATTTCACCATTAATTCACTTATTGATAAAATATATTGAAACTTAATCGGTATTTACAGATTCTACCTTAGTCCTTTAATAAACAGGTTCTTCACAAATGCATCATCCTCTCTTATACCAACCGTTCTCGTATTTAGTTCGCGATATTAAAAATATTTATCCATAATGGGATTACTTTCTTTCTTATTACTTAAGTATGCATGTACTTCCATTATGAACGTGGTTGAAAAATGTTACAAACGAAGCAAGGTCTTCATTCTTTCCCAAATAGCACACAGTCTCTTTTGGCATATGCTTTTGATTTTCTTAACTAAACATACTTGGATTTTGCATGGGTTGGTGTTGTTTTGAGGCATCCATTCTTTGTTCATTAGGAAATAAGATCTAATTTTAATATTTTTGGATAGGACCATAGCCGCCCATCATTGTGCCTCATCCTTTGCCGAATTTAGAAGATCCCAAGTCAAGCCGTGAATTTCGATTATTAAAGCTGTAAAATGGGGGTCTTTTTTTGCCTTAAGGTACTTCCTATGGATGCTTTTCAAAGTCAGGTTAGCCACTATGGATAGACTGGTAAAGTTCAAAGTCATACCTGGATGAGATTTATGTTGCATCTGTCACTTAGAAGAGGAGGATGTTATCCATCTATTTATCAAATGCCCTTTCACAATTTCCATGTTTCAACAGCTGTAATTGGAGATAGCTTGCAAAATTGAGGGAATTGAAAAGGAAGCTTAACCAACTTATGCTAAGGAGCAAATGGAGAAAATTGCAGACTTATTCCACCATGCTCTACCTGTATGGATTGAGAGAAACCAGAGAATACTTCAAGGCAAGAACCAAGAGATGGAACTGCTACTTTAAAATACTAAAGCTAAGTGCAACTGGAGGGAAAATGTGCAACAGATTATAAATATTTTAGTTTAGCAATTTCTGAATGTAAATGGCAAGAAGTGATGGCCTAAACTAAGTCCCAGTTGATGTTTGATTAAAAAAACTCATTTCCGATAAAAAAAGTATCTTAATGATACATTATATTGAAGGTTAATTGGTATTTGAAGATTCTCTCTTAGTCATTCGATAAATAGGTGCTCCACATATGCATTATCTTCTCGCATACCAACTCTTCTCAAGGTTAGTTCAAGATATTGCCCATATCCATCCACGGTGCAATTTCCTTGCTTTTATATTTCTTAAGTATAATTATTTTCCATCATGTGCATGGTTAGAACATAAAATAAAATGAAGCCAGGTTTTTAATATACTCCTCATTCTTTAAGGTAGACTTTGATATCGTATTGGTTGTGGTTTATTTTTTTAAGCCATTATCAATTCATTACGACTAAAAGTCAGATTTGAATATATGTGGGTAGCACAAAAGCTTCCCATCACTTTCCCTCATCCTTAGACTAAGTTAAAAGTTCCCGAGTAAAACCCAGTCCTTTGATTGTTAAAGCTGTAACATGGGGTGTTTTTCGGCATTAAAGTACTTTCAACCAACCTTACTTTCATCATTAACTCACTTATTGATATATTATGTTGAACCTTAATCTAAATTTAAATATTCTACCTTAGTTATTCAATAAATAGGATCGTCACAAATACATCATCCTCTTCTATTCCTACTGCCCTTCTCATTGTTAGTTAGAGATATTAAAAATATTCATATACTGTACAATTACCTTACTTCTTATTACTTAAGTAAGAGTTTATTTCCATAAAGTACGCGGTTCAAACATGATATAAATGAACCCCAATGTTCATTCTTTCCCAAATAACAAGCAGTCTATTTTGTCATATGCCGTTGATTCTATTGGATTTCACATGGGTTATTGTTGATTTTATGTATCCATTCTTTGTTCATTTGAACAAAAATATAGAATTTGAATACATCTTGGTAGGACCACAGCTGGCCATTAATGCACCTCATCCTTGGCTAAATTAGAAGATCCCGAGTCAAACCCTGGCCTTTGATTGTTAAAACTTTAGGATGGGGTCTTTTTTTAGCCTTAAGGTACTTCCACCCAACCTTTCTTTCACCAATAAGTCTCTCATTCATAAATTATGTTCAATGTTAATTAGTATCAGGAGATTCTCTCTTAGTACTTCAATAAATAGGTGTTTCACCTATGTATCATCATCTCGCATACCAACATTTCTCATGGTTAGTTCGATATATTGCCAATACTCATCCACTGTGCAATTTCCTTATTTCATATTTCTTAAGTTCAAGTTTTTTCCCATTGTGTACATGGTTGGTGCATGATATAAATGAAGCTCAGTCTTCAATCTTTAGAACTAAAAGTTTGATTTGAATATGTCCGGGTAGGACCAAAGGTTCCCATCAGTTTCCCCAATGCTTAACCAAAGTTAAAAGATCATGTGTGAAACGCAGTCCTTCAATTGTTAAAGCTGTAAGATGGGGTCTTTTTTGGCCATAAGGTACTTTAAACTAACTTTACTTTCACCAGTACATCACTTAATGATATATTATGTTGAATATAAATCAATTTAAATATTCTACCTTGTACATAAGTAATAAGATTACCTTGTACATGTTGGATTTGGTAAGGGGGCGATTACACCAGGACAAGGTGTTTCTTTCCTCTACTTTTCTCTTCTGCCGGATTTGGTAATTGCTCATTGCAATCTGCCCCCAGAAATGGGATAGTCAGGTGGAAAGAGGAAACAAGCAAAGAGGAGCAGCTATGATACAAATGCATCCCAGAGTACTTCTGAACTGCGGGTTTTCTCAGTGGCTAAGAAACTGATTCTGGTCAAGGAACACGATATTGCTACTCAAGAAGAGGATGAACATGATTCGATTCGAGCTTCGAGTTTAACTGATCAAGATGAGATTGCGGCGGGGGAGAAAACTCCTGAGCTTAACCAGTCAGGCCTCTAAAAGGGCAAGGAGATGCAGGGCTCACCAGCAGTAGGCACAGTGGAAAACAAAACAGTCTCATGGGGGGAAAGGAAGGAGGAGGATATGCCTTAGACTGCCCTCTTCAACGAGAAGAACCAGGAGGAGGTAAGATTCTATACCCCAGTTGAGATTGAAGGTTTGGTTATGGGGAAAATCTCAAAGGAGGATGTAGATGATAGCAAAAAGGACTGGGAGTCAGTAGTAGTGTGTAAAAATTAGGGGCTTTCCCCCCATTTTCTGTCATGAATGGTTATTTCAGGAGGGTATGGAAACAGTATTCTGTAGTGAATGGTTGGCATGCTAAACCGGGAATTTTTCTAGTGAAGCTTGCTTTCAAAACATAGGCTGATCAGGTTCTAGAAAATGGGATCATTCTTTTTGGTAATAACCCAGTTAAAATCCAAAGGTGGACACAAAATCTAGACCTACATATGCCTAAAACAGTGCCAGTATGGTTACAGCTCCCAAAGCTAGATGTGGTTTACTTGAAACCAAAGATCCTAAGCTAGATGTGACATTGAGCCCAATTGGCACCTCCCCTTAAGCTGGATAGAGCAACAAGAGAGGTGGAAATGCTGGATTATGCCAGAGTGCTGGTGGATGTTGAACTGGGAGGAAAATACTAGATAAATTGCCTTTTCTAGATGAAAATGAGGTCATACAGAGTCAGGACATTGTCTGTGAATGGATGCCAGTACAATGCAGTTTTTGTTCTATGATTGGCTATGAACGGGAGAAATGCAGGAAAAGAGACATGCCAAAAAAGGTTTAGAGGCAGGTCTATGTGCCAATTACCAAACCAGGTAATACCCAGAGGAAGCAGGATACTCTGGATATGAAGGAGGGGGAGATTGATTTAAAAAATGTAACCAGAAGAAGAGCAACCTTGAACAGAGATGATAAGGAGGAACTTGATCAAAAAGGAAGAACTGCAAGCTCAACTCAGGCAGAGAGCAGCAGGGACAAAAATGAGGGCAACCTGTTCACTGTATTGGCTGATTCCCCCTATGATAAGTAATATATTAGTTTGGAACCTCAGAGATGTAAATAGTGGGGTAAAGCAGAAAATGTTTAGAGAATTTTGTCTATCTAACCAAGTTGGCTTTCTAGGCTTCTTTGAAACTAAAGTCAAAAGAGAAAATGAAAAAAGAGTATGGGAAATGATTGGCCTGGGATGGAGACTGGAAACCAATAGCTTGGTCATTGACAGTGGCAGAATATGGATGGCATGGAGGGATGATTATTTTGGAGTCAGGATCTTGAGCAAAGATGATAAATGGATTGACATGGAGGTTATGGTAAAAGGGATAAACCTAGCTTGCTACATTACTCTGGTTTATGGCAATAGCCAACAAAAAGATAGAAGCAACTTATGAAGTTTCATGAAGAGGGTGGCACATGATGATAAGCCCTGGCTGATGATGGGGGATTTCAACACCCTGTTGGATTTTAATGACGGGATTGGTGTTCATCTAGTTCAACAACATGAGCTGGATGACTTCCAATCAGTGGTTTTCCAACAGCAGCAGTATGAAATGAAAATAGTAGGTCCTCAATACACATGGTCCAATAGGAGAAAATAGGAGGGTAGAATTTATAGCAAGATAGACAGGGCCCGGGTCAATGGGGCTTGGCTGGATCAGTTAACATATTCTATTTGTAACTGAATGTAGGATCTGTTTAGTGAAGGAACTCTGAATGTAATAGGCAAGGAGAGATGGCCTAAACTAAGTCCTAGTTGATATTTTGATTAATAAAACTCTTTTTCGATAAAAAAATTAGACTACCTTGTACATAAGTTGTAAGTTCGAGATATACTAATAGTCATCAACAGTTTGATTACCTTGCCTCTTATTACTTATGTATAAGTGTATTTACATTAATTATGTGTTTGAAAAATCATACAAATAAAGCCCAGTTACTTTCCATCATATGCTCTTGATTCTCTAAACTAGACATACTTAGATTTCAAATGGGTTGTTATTTAATTAAGGCAGACATTCTTCATTCATTAGGACAAAAGATCAAATTTGAATACATCTAGGTCAGACCACAGCTTCCTATCACCGTATTTCATTCTTGGCTGAAGTTAGAACATCCCTAGTAAAACCCTCGGCTTTGATTGTTAAATTTTTTGGCCTTAAGAAACTTCCACCCAGCCTTGCTTTCACCAATAAGTCTATCATTGATTCTTTATGTTGAACGTTAATAATAATTTGGAGATTCTCTCGTAGTCTTTCGATAAATAGGTTCTTCACAAATGTATCATCATCTCGTATACCTACCATTCTCATGCTTAGTTTAAGGTATTGGAAATATTAATCCATAGTGTGATTTCTTTTCTTCATAATGCTTAAGTACGAGTGCTTTTCCATCAAGTACGTGGTTGAAAAATGATAAAAATGAAACTTGGTATTCAATGCAATCTATCTCATCCATCATATACTCTTTATTCTTTAAGGTACACTTGGATTTCAGGTGGATTATGGTTTATTTATGGCAGTAATTCTCTATTCTTTAGGAATAAAAATAAGATTTGAATACTTCTGTGTAACACCAAAGCTTCCAATCACTTTTCCTCATACTCGACCGAAATTAAAAAAAATCTCGTCAAACCCACTCCTTTGATTGTTAAAGACATATGCTGGGGTCTTTTTGGCCTTAAGATACTTTCAACCAACCTTATTATCACCATTAAGTCACTTATTGATACATTATGTTGAAGCTGAATCGCTATTTAGATATTCTACCTTAGTCTTTGAATAAATAGATTGTTCACATATGCATCAACCTCTTCTATACCCATCCTTCTCATAGTTAGTTCGAGATATAGCAATATTCATCCACGGTGTGATTATCCTTGGTTCATATTCCTTAAGTACTATTATATTTATATCGAATGCATAGTTGGAACGTAATACAACTGAAGCCTGGTCTTCATTCTTTCCGAATAGCAAACAGTCGCTTCTGGAAAATGCATTCGATTATTTTAACTAGAAATACTTAGATTTCACATAGGTTGTTGTTGACTTGAGGTAGCTATTCTTTATTTACTAGGACAAAAGATCAAATTTGAACGTGTCTGGGTAGGACCATAGCCGCCCATCCTTGTACATCATCCTTGGCCGAAAGTAGAAGATCCCGAGTCAAACCTTAACCTTTGATTGTTAAAGCCGTAAGATGGGGTTTTTTTGGCCTTAAGGTTCTTCCACCCAACCTTGCTTTCATAAATAAGTCTCTCATTGATACATTATATTGAAGGTTAATCGGTACTAAGAGATTCTCTCTTAGTCCTTTGATGAATATGTGCTTAACAAATGCATCTTCCATCTCCCATACCTTCCCTTCTCATAGTTAGTTCGACATATTTGAAATATTCATCGACAATGTGATTTCCTTGCTTTATCCTGCTAAAGTACGAGTGTTTTTCCATCACATATATGGTTTAAACAAGATACAAATGAAACCTGGTCTTCAATCTTTCCCAAGTTACAATCCATCTCTTCCATCATAAATTTTTGATTCTTTAAGGTAGACTTGGATTTCGGATGGATTGTGGTTTATTTAAGGTAGTCTTTCTCTATTCATTATGAATAAAATTCAGATTTCAATCAGTCTAGGTTGCACAAAAGCTTTCAATCTCTTTCCCTCATACTTGGCCAAAGTAAAAAGATTCTGAGTCAAACCTAGTCGTCCGATTGTTAATGCTGTAAGATGGGGTCTTTTTGGGCCTTAAGGTACTTTCAACTAACCTTACTTTAACTATTAATTCAATTGTGGATACATTATGTTGAAGAGTAATCAGTATTTAGATTTTTACCTTAGTCGTTCGATAAACAAGTTCTTCACAAATGCATCATCTTCTCCTGTACCCATCCTTCTCATAGTTAGTTCGAGATATTACCAGTATTCATCCACGAAGCGATTACATTGCTTCTTATTACATAAGTACGAGTGTATTATGATTAATTTCATGGTTGAAAGATGATACAAATAAAGCCCAGCATTTATTCTTTTCCAAACAACAAATGGTTTCTTCAGACATATGCTCTTGATTCTTTTAACTAGACGTACTTTGATTTCCATAGGTAGTTGTTGAATTAACGCAACCATTATTCTTTCATTAGGACAAAGATTGAATTTGAATATGTCTAGGTAGTAGCATAACTACCCATCAGTGTGCCTCATCGTTGGCCGAAGTGAGAAGATCCCATGTTAAACCTTGGCCTTTGATTGTTAAAGTTGTAGGATGGGATATTTTTTGGCCTTATGTTTTTTCCACCCAATATTTATTTCACCAATAAGTCTCTCATTGATACATTATTTTGAAGGTTAATTGGTACATAGAGATTCTCTCTTAGTCATTCGATAAATAAGTGCTTCACAATGCATCTTTCATCTCACATACCTAACCTTCTCATGGTTAGTTCGAGATATTGGCAACATTCATCCACGGTGAAATTTCCTTACTTTATTTTGCTTAAGTAAGGGTGTTTTTCCATCATGTAGATGGTTTGAACATGATAAAAATAAATCTTGGTCTTCAATCTTTCCCAAGTAGCAATCTATCTCTTCAAATTATATACTCCAGATTCTTTATGGTAGACTTGGACTTCAGATGGATTTTGGTTTATTTATGGCATCCATTCTCTGTTCATTTGCACTAAAAGTTGGATTTGAATATATTTTGGTAGAACCAAAGCTTCCCAACATTTTCCCTCATACTCTCCAAAGTAAAAATATTTTGAGTCAAACCCATTCCTTTGATTGTTAAAGCTGTAAGATGGGGTCTTTTTTTGCCGTAAGGTACTTTCAACCAACCTTAATTTCATCATTAAGTAACTTATGGATACATTATGTTAAAGCTTAATTTGGGTTTTGAAATCCTACATTATTTTTCAATAAACAGGTTCTTCAGAATTCATCGTCATTTCCTATACCTACCCATCTCATAGTTAGTTGGAGATATTACCAATATTCATCCACGGTGAGATTACATTGATTCTTAAAACTTAATTATGAGTTTATTACCATCAATTGCATGGTTGAAATAGGATACAAATGAATCCCGGTCTTCATTCTTTTCCAAATAACAAACTGTCTCTTCAGGTATATGCTCTTGATTCTTTTAACTAGACATACTTGGATTTTACATGAGTATTTTTTGAATTGACGCAACCATTCTTCATTCATTAGGACAAAATATCAAATTTCAATACGTCTAGGTTGGAACATAGCTGACCATCGATAAGTAAGTGCTTCACAATGCATCTTCCATCTCGCATACCTACCCCTCTCATGGTTAGTTAAAGATATTTGCAATATTCTTCCAAAGTGCAATTTCCTTGATTTCTATTGCTTGAGTATAAGTGTTTTCCAATCATGTACATGGTTTCAACATGATACAAATGAAGCCTGGACTTCAATCTTTATCAAGTAGCAATCTATCTCTTAAAATTATATACTCCGGATTAGTTAAGGTGGACTTGGACTACAGATGGATTGTGGTTTATTTATGGCAGTCATTCTGACTAAAAGTTAGATTTGAATAGGTCTTGGTGGAACCAAATCTTCCCATTATTTTCCCTCATACTCAGCCAAAGTAAAAAGATTCTGAGTCAAACTTAGTCCTTTGATTGTTAAAGCTGTATGATGAGGTCTTTTTCGGCCTTAAGATACTTTCAACCAAACATACTTTCACCATCAAGTCACTTGTGGATACAATATACTAAAGCTTAATTGGTATTTAAAGATTCTACCTTAGTCCTTCAATAAACATGTCCTTCACAAACGCATCGTCCTCTCTTATACCTACCCTTCTCCTAGTTAGTTCAAGTTATTACCAAGATTCATCCACCGCGTGATTACCTTTCTTATTATTACTTAAGTATGAGTGTATTAGTATCAAGTTCATGGTTGAAACATGATAAAAACAAAGCTCAATTTTCATTCTTTTCCATATAACAAACAGTCTCTTCAGGCATATGCTCTTGATTCTTTTAACTTGACATACTTGGATTTCACATGGGTTTTTGTTGAATTGATTCAACCATACTTTGTTTATTAGGCCAAAATATCAATTTGAATACATCATGGTATGACCACAGCCACCCATCGTTGTGCCTTATCGTTGGCCGAAGTTAAAAGATCCCGAGACAAACCTTGGCCTTTCATTGTTAAACCTGTAGGATGGTGTCTTTTTTTGCCTTACGGTTCTTCCACCCAACCTTTATTTCACTGACAAGTCTTTCATTGATACATTATTAATAGGTACTTGGATATTCTCTCTTAGTCCTTCTATAAATAAGTTCTTCACAAATGCATCTTCCATCTCGCATACCTTCCATTCTCATTATTAGTTCGAGATATTGGAAATATTCATCCAAGGTGAAATTTCCTTGCTTTTATATTAATTATATACGAGTGGTTTTCCATCATGTATATGGTTTAAACATGATACACATGAGATCCGGTCTTCAATCTTTCCCAAGTAGCAATCTATCTCTTCAAATTATATGCTCCTTATTCTTTAAGGTAGATTTGGATTTCAGATGGATTAAGTTTTATTTATGGCAGCTATTCTCTATTAATTAGGAACAAAAGTCGGATTTCAATATGACTAGGTAGCACCAAAGTTTCCCATCACTTTCCCTCATACTCGGCGAAAGTAAAAATGATCATGTGTCCAACCCAGTCATTTGATTGTTAAAGCTGTAAGATGAGGTCTTTTCGGCCTTAAGGTAATTTCAAACAACCTTAATTTCACCCTGAAGTCACTTAATGATACATTATCTTGAATCTTAATTTGTATTTCGATATATACCAATATTCATCCACGGTGCGATAACCTTTTTTCTTATTACTTAAGTATGAAACTATTTCCATCAAGTAGGCAGTTGGAATATGATTAAAAAAAAGCCCGGTCTTCATTCTTTCCCAAATAGCAAACAGTCTCTTCCGGCATATGCTCTTGATTCTTTTAACTGGGCATACTTGGATGTCACACATGTGTTATTACTGAATTAAGTCAGCCATTCTTCATTCAATAGGGAAAAAGTTTGAAATTTAAAACATCTAGGTAGGACCACAATCGCCCATCACTCTGCCTTATCCTTGGCCAAAGTTATAAGATCGTGAGTCAAACCCTAGCCTTTAATTTTTAAACCTGTAGGATGATTTTTTTTGTACCTTAAGGTATTTCCACCCAACCATGCTTTTACCAATTATTCTGTTATTGGTACACTATGTTGAAGTTTAATCACTATTTGGAGATTCTTTCTCTGTCCTTCGATAAATAGGTGCATCAAAAATGAATCATCATCTCGCATACCTACCCTTCTCTTCATTGGTTCGAGATATTGGAAATATTCATCCATGGTGCAATTTACTTGATTAATTTTGATTAAGTACAAGTGTTTTTCATCACTTACATAGTTGGACATGATACAAATAAAGCTCGGCGGTCTTCAATTTTTCCCAAATGGCAGCCTATCTCTTCCATAATATACTCTTGATTCTTTAAGGTTCACTTGGATTTCAGATGGATTCTAGTTTATTTACGGCAGACATTCTCTGTTTATTTGGACTAAATGTTAGATTTGAATACATCTTGGTTGCACCAATGTTTCCCGTTACTTTCCCTGATTCTCAGCCGATGTTAAAAGATCCCGAGTCGAAACCAGTCCTTTAATTGTTAAAGCTGAAAGATGGGGTCTTTTTTGGCCTCAATGTACTTATAACCAACCTTAACTAAACCATTAAGTCACTTATTGTTACATTATATTTAATATTAATCGGTATTTAGAGATTCTACCTTATTCTTTCAATAAACAAATTCTTCACAAAACCATCATCCTCTCCTACAACTGTTATTTTCATAGTTAGTTCGAGATATTACCAATATTCATCCATGGTGCAGTTACCTTACTTCTTAATACTTATGTATGAGTGTATAGAAATACATTATGTATTTGAAACATGATACAAATAAAGCCAAATATTCAATCTTTCCAAATTAGCAAATAGTATCTTCCAACATATGTTCTTGATTCTTCTACCTAGACATACTTGGATTTCCCCTTTGTTGTTTTTGAGTTGACGAAACCATCACTAAGCCTTATCCTTGTCCGAAGTTAGAAGATTCTGAGTGAACCTATACAAACAAAGGTCAGCGGTCTTCAATTTTTCCATAGTACCAACCTATCTCTTCATGCTAGACATGGATTTCAGATGAATTGTGGTTTATTTATGGTAGCCATTCTTCGTTCATTAGGAATAAAAGTTGAATTTAAATATGTCTGACTCGGAAAAAATCTTCTCATCACTTTCCCTTATACTCGGTCGAAGTTAAAAGATCCTGAGTCAAACCCGGTCCTTTGATTGTTAAAGTTGTAAGATGGGGTCATTTTCCCTTATACTCGGTCGAAGTTAAAAGATCCTGAGTCAAACCCGGTCCTTAAGGTACATTTAACCAACCTTATTTTCATTAATAAGTCATTTATTTATATATCATGTTGAAGTTTAATCATTATTTAGATATTCTACCATAGTTCTTCAATGAAGGAGATCTTCACAAATGCATCATCATCTCCCATACCTACTTTTCTCGTGGTTAGTTCGAGATATACCACTATTCATCCATGGTGCAACTACCTTAATAATACTAAAGTTTGAGTGTATTAACATAAAGTATGCCGAAGGAACTGGATAAAAACAAATCCCTGTCTTTATTCATTCCCAAATAGCAAACAGTCTCTTCCGACTTATGCTCTTCATTATTTTAACAAGACATACTTGGATTTCACATGGGTTGTAGTTGAATTGAGGCAACCATTCCTTGTTCATTAGGAAAAAAGATCAAATTTGAATACATGTGGATAGGAACACAGCTGCCCATCATTGTGCCTCATCCTTGGCTAAATGTAGAAGATCCCGAGTCAAACCCTGGCCTTTGATTGTTAAAGTTGTAGGAAAGAGTCATTTTCTGCCTTAAGGTACTTCCACTAAAACTTGTTTTCACCAATAAGTATCTAATTAGTATATTATTTTGATGGTTAATTGGTATTTGGAGATTCTCTCTTAGTTCTTCGATAAATAGATGCTTCACAAATGCATCATCATCTCACATAACTACTATTCTCAAGGTTAGTTTGAGATATTGGCAATATTCATCCGCGGTGTGATTTCCTTGCTTTATATTCATTAAGTACGAGTTTTTTTCATTACGTATATTTTTGGAAATGATAGAAACGAAGGCTGCCAGTCATCAATTTTTCCTAAGTAACAACTTATCCCTTCCATCATATAATCTGGATTCTTAACTGTAGACGTGGATTTCTGATGGATTGTGGTTTATTTATGGCAGCCATTATATCTTAATTAGGAGTAAAAGTCATATTTGAATACATCTCGGTACAACCAAAGCTTCCATTAGTTTCCCTCATACTCTGTCGAATTTAAAAGATCATGTGTCAAACCTAATACTTTGATTGTTAAAGCTGAAACATGGGGTCTTTTCGGCCTTAAGGTACTTCCATCCAACCTTAATTTCACCATTAAATCACTTATATATACATTATGTTAAAGCTCGAACGGTGTTTAGAGATTCTACCTTAGTCCTTCAATAAAAGGGTTCTTCACAAATGCTTCATCCTCTTTTACCTACCCTTCTCATAGCTCTTCTGATAGTTAGTTCTAGATATACCAATGTTCATCCATAATGTAATTAACTTGCTTCTTATTTCTTAAGCATGAGTTTATTGAAATCAGTTAAGTAGTTGGAACATGATACAAGTGAATTCCATTATTCATTCTTTCCCAAATAGCAAACAGTCTCTTCAACATATGCTCTTGATTCTTTCGGCATCTTACCATCAGCATGAGTGTTTCTTTCATTGATGCTGCAACTAATAGGAAAGATTGAAAACTATTGTGGTCTGATTTGATGAAATTAAATGGCCCAAATAAGCTTTTTATTGGGGATTTTAATACACTAGCATCAGCCACTGAGTATATAGGACCTAACAAACCGAACCACAAAAGCATTAGATACTTCTCCACGTTCATAACTGTTAACCAACTAACACACATATTCACTGTGGGGAACACATTTACGTGGTCTAATGGTAGGTCTCCCCCCACACTCGAGAGGTTGGATAGAGGTCTAGTTGACAATACCTGGCTGCAAAATTTCCCAAATAGTTCTAGCCATACTCTTAATAGATGCACATTTGATCACAGCCCCCTACTGCTTACAATAGGAAGCTCTATTCCATCGCAACCTAAACCCTTTAGATTCTTAGATGTTTGGACTACTAGGAAGGATCTCATGCAGATCATCCAAACTAACTGCACACAACCAATTAAGGCAGTAACTGTGGTCAGATTCTTTTTGAAGCTAAAAAGACTAAAAATAGATTCAAAAAGATGGAACAGAGACACTTTCGGGGATATTAATGCAAACATTAAACACACAGAGAAAGGTGTTAGACAACAGGAAATCATATACGAGGCTAACCAATGTACGCAGAAGCTAATTGAACTCAAACGCAAAAAGGAAATTTGTTAAAAACCCTTCATGAGGAAAACCTTTTTTGGAAACAAAAGGCTTAGCTGAAATGGTTAAAAAATGGTTAAATATTTTCATGCCACTGTTAACCAAAGAAGGTTGAGGCAAAATATTTCTAGGATTAAAAACTCACATGGAATTTGGATGGACAACCATGTAGAAATTGAAGAAGGGGCTATACAATTTTATAGGAACTTGCTGCAGGAAGATGAATTAGCGTACTCTAATATGTTTCTCACACATTTCACAAGCCAGATTCCTAGTTTAGTCACAGCTGAGGATAACCTCCTCTTGTTGGCCACACCAACATTACATGCACTAAAAAAAGTTATGCTCTCCTTAAACCAAAATGGAATGCCTGGACCAGATGGATTTAATGAAAATTTCTTTACAAATAGTTAGGATATAATTAAAAATAATGTTTTAGATGCCACACTTGAATTCATGAAAGGAGGTAAATTACCACCTGGCATTGCCAGCATATGGATATGCCTCATTCCTAAAAATCAGATCCTAGTAACTTTCTCATATTTTAGACCCATCTCCCTTTATAATTTCATCAACACAATATTCACAAAGTGGTTGGTTAACATATTAAATAGAGTAAGATAAGATAATAAGGGGAAAGAGTCATATTTTTTATGAGAAATAAAAAAAAGAGTGCGCGGGTGGGGCTTTTCCCATGCGATCGGGGAAGCTTGCAGTGCTGAGCTCCCACTCTATTTTTTCTTAGCCCGTGCGATTCGTTTGGCCTTCCCGTTGAAGCTTAATTGGTATGTAGAGATTTTACCTTTGTCCTTCAATAAAAAGGTTCTTCACAAATGTATCATCTTGTCATGTACCTACCCTTGGCATAGTTAGTTCAAGATATTACCAATATTCATCCACGGTTCGATTACCTTGCTTAATATTACTTAAGTAAGAGTATATTTCAATAAATATGTGGTTGGAATATGATAAAAATGAAGCCCGGTCTTCACTCTTTTCCCAAATAGCAAACAGTCTATTGCATCATTTGCTCTTCATTCTTTTAACTAGACATACTCGGATCTCACATGGGTAGTTTTTTATTTGAGGCATCCATTATTTGTCAATTAGGAAAAAGGATCGAATTTGAATATGTCTGTGTAAGACCACGACCTTTCTTCATTATGCCTCATCCATTGACGAAGTTAGAAGATCCCGAGATAAAACCTAGCTTTGGATTATTAATGTTATAGGATGGGGTCTTTCTTGGCCTTAAGTCACTTCCACCCAACCATGATTTCAATAATGAGTCTCTCATGGATACATTATGTTGAAGGATAATCATCATTTGGAGATTCTCTCTTAGTCCTTCGATAAATAGGTGTTTCAGTAATGCATCATCATCTCGCATACCAACCCTTCTTATGGCTACTTTGAGATATTGTCAATATTCATCGACCATGCAATATCCTTGCTTCATATTTCTTAAGTATAAGTGTTTTTCCATCAAGTACGTGGTTGGAAAATTAAACAAAAGAAACCCGATATTCAATCTTTCCCAAGTAGCAATCTATCTATTCCATCCCATACTCTTGATTCTTTAGTTAGACTTAGATTTTGGATGGATTGTGGTTTATTTATTGCAGCCATTCTCTGTTTATTCAGACTAAAAGTTGGATTTGAATACGTCTGGGTAACACTGAAGCTTCCCATCACTTTCCATGGGGTCTTTTTTCCCTTAAGGTACTTTCAACCAACCTTACTTTCACCATTAAGTCACTTATTTATATGATATTTAGAATTTTAATTTGTATATAGTGATTCTAACTTAGTGTTTCAAAAAACAAGTTCTTCAAAAATGCATCATCCTCTCCCACACGTAACTTCCAATAGTTTGTTCAAGATATTACCAATATTCATCCACGGTGCAATTACCTTGATTATTATTTCTTAAGCATGAGTGTATTGCAATCAAGTACTTGGTTGGAACATGATACAAATGATTCCCGATTTTCATTCTTTCCCAAATAGCAAACAGTCTTTTCTGGCATATTCTCTTGATTCTTTTAAATACACATACTTGGTTTTGACATGGGTTTTTGTTAATTTATGGCATATATTCCTTGTTCATTAGGAAAAAATATTGAATTTTAATACGTCAAGGTAGGACTACAGCCGCCCATCAATGTACCCCACCTTTGGCTGAAGTTAGAAGATCCCGAGTGAAACCTTCCCCTTTGATTCTTAAAGTTGTAGGATGGGATTTTTTCAGCCTTAATATACTTCTTCTGAACCTTGATTTCACAAATAAGTCTCTCATTGATACATTATGTTTAAGGTTAGTCGTACTTTGACATTCTCTCTTAGTCCTTCGATAACTAGGTGCTTCAAAATGCATCATCATCTCGCATACCAACCCTTCTCATGGTTAGTTTGATATATTGCCAATATTCATCCACAATGTGATTAATTTTCTTCATTTTAATTAAGTACGAGTGTATTTCTATCATGTACATGGTTGGAACATGATCAAAATTAATCCCAATTTGCATTCTTTCCCAAATAGCAAACAACCTGTTCCAGTATATGCTCTTGATTCTTTTAACTGGACATACTTGGATTTCACTTTTTTTGTTGATATGGGGAATCCATTTTTTGCTTACTAGGGAAAAATATCAAATTTCAATACATTTAGATAGCACTAAAACTTCCCATCACGTTTCCTCATACCCGGCCAAAGTAAAACTCATTCCCTTGATTGTTAAAATCGGTGATCCATAAAATTGAACAGCTAGGTCTTGACTTTATCTGGGGAACTAATAAGGATGGTACCCAGGAAAGGAACTTGAGAGAATGGGGAAAATTAAGCTACCCATACATTGAAAATGGACTTCAGCTGAGGAATTTCTCTACAATTATAGATAATGTCTCCCTCAAACTGTGGTGGAAACTGTAGTTAGGTTCCAATATGTGGTCAAAAATGATTTGGTCAATGCCAAACTCATTAAGGAGTTCTGATGCTTGGAAGAGAAATGTGAAAATTTCTTAAACTGCTATACATAACTCTTTTGTTCTTATTGGTAGAGGTAACTGTAACTTTTGGACAGCAAATTGGACCCAATTAGGTTTTCTTTCATATTTATGGAGTAATGACAAAGACATCCCCTTTATCTAAGGAACTAATAAGGATGGTACCTAGGAAAGGAACTGGAGAGAATGAGACAAATTAAGCTACCCACACATGGAAAATGGACTTCAGCTGAGGAAATTCTCTACAATTATAAATAGTTTCTCCCTCAAACTGTGGTGGAAACTGCAGTTAGGTTCCAATATGTGGTAAAAAATGATTTGGTCAATGCCAAACTCATCAAGGACTTCTGATACTTGAAAGATAAATGTGAAAATTTCTCAAACTGCTATAGATAACTCTATTGTTCTTATTGACAGAGGTAACTGTAACTTTTGGACAACAAATTGGACCCAATTAGGTTTTCTTTCATATTTATGGAGTAATGACATAGATATCCCACATCCTTATAAACACTATACCATGTCTAAGCATTAAACCAATTTATGCATTTACACAAGATTATTAAAGAATGTTCAACACCCTTTAGCTTCTCTCATTTGCTACACAAATAAACATGAGAAGAATTCGACATGACCACATTTACATAGCACTCATAAAATCACCAACAACATAAGAAGTCATAGATCATGCGTTTGGATTTCATATCAAAGAGGGAAGAATTAATTACTTTCTTTAAGGGTTTGAGGAAGAGGAAAAGAAGAACAAGGGTTTGAGGAAGAGGATTTTCGGCCAAGCAAAAAGGCTAGAATGAAGATAAGGTAGGGTGTATTTATAGTGCAAGAGTAGGTGAGATAAATGGTCAAAAGGTGAAACATACTGCGTGTTATGCTCGTGGTGGCCGCATGTGTGCTTGACTTCTCGGGTTGAGCGGTGGTGCTGGTGCGGGGAACTTCATGCGGGAACTAGAAACTGTGCACACGGTTTTGGGCATCTGGCGCAGGGACTCAGGAGCTGGCGCGCCCGGCCCAGCGCATGTGTGCGCACAGTCCGGCGCTGCTCACACATTTTTCACTCTAAGCCGAGCATTTTTCTTGGTTTTATGTGCATGGGTGCTAGGTCTTCTGCCCGGGTGGCGCACCCGGTATTTTTCACCCGGCCGGTTGGTCTATCGATCTTTGCATCGCTACGGGTGAACCGTTGATCCGTTTTGAGAATTCTTGTAGTTGATTTTATAGTGCTTGAGAAGATGAATCCAATGGTGCAATCCTTGGAGAATGGTTCTTCTCAGATAAT
>JAUOBV010404639.1:0-10499 GCA_032360425.1 Rubia occidens | reverse complement strand
GGAATCGTTTGATTCCCGTGGTTTTCTCCCGATTTGGGTTTCCACGTAAAAATCGGTGTGTTGTGTTCTTTTTGTTGTTGATTGTGGTTGCGGGAAGAGGGGGGGTTTAATCTTGACATGTACGGGATCGAGGTTAAAATCTCCAACAGTATCTTCTTTTCAAGCCAGGAGGACAGGAATGGTTGACACTAAATAAATAGATACGTAGATAAAGGGCACCCTTGTATGAAACCTTTATCTGGTATAAAAAGTAAGACCTATCGCCATTCAACAGAAACTGGTAAGAAATAGTTGATACACAAGACATGAGCAATTTAACCCAGCTATTTAGAAAACCTATCTTTTTTAACACTTTTTCTAGAAAGTTCCATGATACTCGGTCATAACCTTTGCTCATATCTAGTTTAATATCCATGTATCCCTTTGACCCCTGAATCTTATTTTTCTTCATAAAATTGATTACTTCATGAGCCAGTAATATTTATATTGAAATGCATCTTCCTGGAACAAATCCATTATGAGTATTAGAAATCAGATCACTTATATCTGATTTAATTCTATTTGCTAGCACTTTAAAAATTACTTTTTATTTGACATTCCACAAAGAAATAGGTCTGAAATCTACTGCTGAAACTGGAATCTTCTTCTTTGGGATAAAACAAATATATGTGTTTAATTCCAATGATATGGAATAGCTTCTTGGTTCAATGTGTGTAAAATTGTTTCTTTAAATTCTTGACCTGCAGTGCTCCAATATCTTTTGTAAACCTGGTGAAACTCCATCATCACCTAGAGATTTCCATGACTTCATTTCCTTAATTTCTTTCCATACTTCTTTTCCTGCAAAAGGCTGAGAAATTTTCTGAACTTGTTGTTGAGTTCGTCTTCTACCATTGATGTGCATGTAATTCTCTAGATTAATCTCTTCTGAATGAGGTGGAGGGTACCATCCCGGTATTGTAAAAAATGATTTTAACACGATCAATTATATTCTTAAAGATTTGCTCCTGATCAGATATCCTTTATCCTTCATTATCATAAATCCCTTGTATTACACTGGTGTTTCTTCTTTTTGCTGCCCATTTGTGATAGAAGGTTGTACTTATATCTCTAAATTTCATTCATGTAATTCTTGACCTTCATTTCCAGTAATCAAATTGCTTTTGATAAAGATCTTTCAGCTTGAGAAGAATTTGTTGTATCTCAGCTTTGTTGTTGTGAAGACCTAAACCATGTTGCAGTTTGTATAGTCTTTTCTCTAAGTGACTATTATTCTTGTCCAAATTTCCATAGGAATTATTACTCCAGTTATGTAGATGTCTGAGAATGATCTTTAACTTTGTATTTAGTTTTGCATTCAGACTCCATATCCATATACTTTAAGTATCTTGAATTCCTCTATCCCAAGCTTTATGTACAATCTGCTCAGAAACAATGATTTTTCCTAGAAAGCTTCATATCTGAGAATCTTCTCATGAACCTTATTTTTTGGACTTATATCAAGAAGTAGAGGGCTATGATAATAATCAATATTAGGTAGGTTGAGAATCTTTGCTTCTGGAATAATTACCTTCATTGCTCGCTATGAAATTCTCTATCCAATCTTTGAATTATGTTTTCTGGATGATCTATGTTATTTGGTCAGGTGTACCATAATCCTTCATTTGGAATTCCCATGAGATTATATATCTCAATAACTTCATGAAGATTGGTATTTTTTTTGTAAAACAGGATTTCCTCCTCTTTTGTCTCTTTGGGATAAGACTTGATTAAAGTTCCCTAAACTAGTATAGGATTCTGGGAATAATAGCAAAAATCACTTAAAGAGTTCCAAACCAAAGATCTACCAGACATATCAGGGTGACCATAAACAAAAGCTAAACACCATTTAGAGTGACTAGTGTTTGAAATTAGTAAACTAACAAGGTTCTTAAATTTGAACATCATTTGGATATCTAAACTATTACACCAAAATAAAGCAAGACCACCGGATCTTCCAATTGGATCTACATATTCAACCATGTCATACTTTGAATTTTTTCTCCAAGCTTCAAGACTCATCTGTTGAGACATTATCTTAGATAGACAACGTAATTCATGCTTCATTTGTTTCACCAATTGGTCGATCCTATTCTTCGTAGAGGCATTGTTAAAGCCTCTACAATTCCATGCTAGCATTGTCATGTTGACTTGGGGAACTGTTTTGGTACAGTGCCCGCGAAACCCTCATCGACTTCAGAAGTTTCTTCATTTTCCTTGCTTGTGTTTGTTGCCTAACCTTCTTCCTGCTGCTGAACCTTAGATGGTAGGACTTTTCCCGCAACTATAATATTTATTCTCTTCTCCTGCACTGATGCCTTTGCTGGTACCCACCAGTTTAAAGTCTGAACTTGTTCACAAGAAATCTAAATCTCTTTTTTGGAGGCATGTTTCCCCATTCCTGGTCATCATCTTTTTCCTCGTCTTCAGATTGATCTCTCTTTCTTATCATGCCTCTCTTGTTGGCATTGGTTCAGAACTGGATAGACTCTTTTCATTTCATTTTCAATCATAGGCTACAACTTTCCCTTTGTTATTTTCATTTTTGCCTTCTATCTCCACTTGGACTTTTTTTCCTTTTCCCTGCATTTTTTTGTCCTTCAAACTATTTCTATGTTTGGAAAATATTCTTGTATTATACTCTCTCGTTATTATTTTCTTTATCTTCTTCTTCAGAGAGAGGTTTTCTGTGAATGGTCTCTTTTTTCCATCAATATTTTCCTTCTTCTCCTTGTTAATTCTTGCCCTTCCTGATTCAGATTCAATCTCTCTGACCTTGAGATTTTCTCCTGGACTTGTGTTTCTTCAGCAATTTGAACTCTAATAAGATCTAGTAGCTCAGCCATCACAATAGTCATGACTTTATTCTCTTGCTCCTGAATTAACTCCTGAGGGAGCTGCTTTGCAAATTAAGAAATTCCATTGCTATTATCTGAACTGTTGGTAGTGCTAAATGATTTTTGCACCTGATTCTTGAAGATAACTTGATTTTGCTGATTCACTGTCACTAAGTCTCTATTATACTTCTACTCCTGCATTACTGAATCCACCATCCTAAACAAATTTCGGTTTTCAAACTCCACATGCATTGTACCTGCATTGGTAACATTGATATCCATATTATCACTTACTTCCAGCGACTATTTGGAAGATCAAGTTTTTGAGGTTGCTAAGGAGGTTGTTGAAGTTGTTGATGCTGCTGTCGTGCTTGAAAGTATGGATCAAATCTCAAATGAGATGGACCTTCACCTCCATCTTTTGATGGATCTCTACCACCTTCACTATTTTCCCCCCTAAAACCCCCTGGCCCCATATAATTTTGTTGTGGAAAATAATTCTCAATTTCTATAGAAATAAAAAAACCTTCCTGCACCTGATCATCCTGTAAATTTCTATACCTCTCTCATCTTAAACCCATAAAAACATCATGCATTCTCGTTTTTCTTTTTGTCTGCATATGAGAATGGGTTGTAAGAGAGCACAGGAACATCTCACTATTTGGGTCAAAGACAATATCAGATCACATAGCTACGTTATGTGCTTGAATGTGAGTATGATGAGATATTCTAAGCATTCATTTTTAGTTATAGTACATCTTTGAAAATGATGACCTATTACCCCCACAATGATGACACAACTTATACATTCTCTCATATCTAATATCCTTTCAAACCCTAGCCTCATTCACTAAATAAACAAAGAATCCGGAGCATAATGGAGCACCAGAAACTATCCACATCTTAGCACGTAAATATTTGAGGTTCATTCGGGGCCAGAGATCAATGTCTACATCTATTATATCACCTACTTTATTTGCTATTTTAATTGCAGCCATGGGAGAAAACCCTCACCTGAAATACCATGTGCTTGGATAGGGATTTTGATTTTCTCCACCCTCAATCTCTTCATTGACAAACCTGCACCATAGCATCTGAACGCCAACAGTCCACCCGTCATTGTGTAAGGGTTTTTGTGCAGAGGTGCTAAAGCCTCCTTCCTAGTTTGGAATTTGACAACATAGAAATTCTTGTAGCAATGTTGAACATAAGTTATGATAATCATTCAGCATGTCCACACAAAAAAACCTATCATCTAGCTAATACCCTAACAACCAGTTTTGATTCATCTCTTCCATGTCTTCCTGAGTTATACTGACTACACCCCCCCCCACATTTTTGTACAATTAATCATTGATAAATCAGTATAAGGAACCACTGGTTCCTTACATTTTCCTGAAAAATACGATCCTAGACAAGTGATGAAGTGTCAGTCATCTTCTCTGATACAATCTTTTTTATACTTTGAATCTAAAACTTCTGGTTTAGTGTGAAGATGCCAGCATTAGATGAACTGGTATTTATAGTGCTTTGTACACCCTTATCTGTTTTCTTCTCTTTGATTGCTCATCTGAAACTAAATCAATTGCTTTATTACGATTTCTTATCATGACTGTGGCTTTAGATTCCCATAAATGCTTCCCAATGAAACGAAGTAGCTTCTATTTACCTTGCCGTTATTACTCAAACTCTGCCTTAGTTGAGTGCCTTTCCAACATATTTTCCTAAAACATTATAGCTTTCTTGTAGATTACTTGATTAAATACCTTCTCTAAGAACACGATTTACCCTAATCCTAGGCCTAAGTGCAGGCCCTTTCCATCTTACACAAATCTAACTCTTTTGCTTGCTGACACCTTTAAAACATCCACCTTCCATTCCAATTTACCATGCATGTACCTAATTTAAGAACCAATTTGTAGCTCTTGATCTGACGATGCTTTTGGATTTATCTTATTGTTTTTCTTGATTTGGGAATAGTTGATGATTGCCAATGAAGAACCGGGAAAACCGTGGAAAGGTGTTCTAACGTATGTCAACGAGATTTTCTTCTCTCTAATTTTTAGAGAGAGAAAGGGATCGATTTAAAACTATCGAAACTCCTCCCCCTTTTATCATTGTCACTTTGCAATCTAGTAATTTTTTAATGATAATGATGCTATTGGTAAGTGCTGATTCATTTAAAAATTATGGTTATAGTATAAAGTTCCTAGATAGAATCAGGTGTATGTATGAGAAACCAAAATATTTTTCTAAAGTTTAAATGAATATATGTGTTAATGTGTTAATTAATATTAATATTAACATTAATAAAATATATTAAGTATCACAGGTATCTGAAAAAATATTTTTATGACCCGTACCCAAATCCGGTAAACTATAAAATTTAAGGGTTAGGTAACCGCTTCAAAAAAAATTTAAAAAAAATCTCATTATTTTATTTCGAGCCGACGGATTGACGGGTCCGGTACTACAGGTAGTGTATATTCGAACACCCCTAACTTTGACTCAAAGGCGGAGGTTGGAAATTCATATGCCAGAACTGAAAGAAAATGTTTCCTAATTTTTTTCTTGTATCATAGTGTGCTGGTGAGAAAAAATTCAAAATTATTTCCCATAATTATTTTTTGACGGTCCCCATGTAAATATTTTACATTGAAAGATAATAATGTAGGGATTTTTAAAAAAAAATAATAGACGAGCCAGATTCACCTCATTATCGATTACAAACAGAAGCAAATTTAGAAAATAGATTTAGTAAGGACACATATAATTAGTTAATAGTGTATGGGAGAATGGAATATAGTTTTAAAATATAAATGAAACTTTAATCTTAGTATAAATAATATAATTTTAAATTATTATTTTTAAAAATTATATTACGATAAGATATACGCACTTTTTTCGATAAATGCATTAAGACAATCATGGATTGAACTAGGAATACTTCATTTTACTGCACATGATTAGTAGATTATTGAGTAGTTGATGTGCACCTTTATGCATGCATTAACCGATGCATTTGACACATTTATTATCATTTTTTGTTTGTTTGATTGCTAGTTTTAGTTAGGTTTACACGACAAAGGGTTTAGACAACCATTATTTGTTTTCTTATCTAAATCCCGAGTTTTGTAGACTTAATTGAAGCTAATGGACACTTTGTATTCATGGGAACCTAGATCTTCCTTTATGATCTTATTAGTAGGTTGCTCATGAGTACTTTTTCATCATTATTTTGTAGAAGGCCATCTGCGATGGTGGTAGAAAATATTTGAAGGTCATTCGCAATGATAGTAGAAGATATCAAAGGCCATTTGAAAGAATGGTATTATATTGAAGGCCACGGATTCAAAGTGCGGTAGTAGATGGAATTGAGCCCAGGTAAGTCGGATTTAAAGTTTAAGAAGGCCAATAAAGAAGCGGAAGAATTGTAGTCCGAAAGTTGAATAGAGTTTTGGGAAGGATCCGAGAAGAATCAACCTTTGTGGGTAGATTCATTAGTTTCCTATTCTCGAGAACTCCAAAATTGACTACAAGAACTTTCAAATCGGATCAGTTGTTCATCCATAGCGGAGCAAATAAATCAGCCAGCATAGACCGTGCACAAAGCCAAGACCATCCGAGCGGGTCCTTGCAAAGTGGCTTGCATGGGTCGTGGAAATGTACACCCGTACAAAGGCCCTTACATAGACCACGCACGTCTGTGCGCGCTATTACAAGAGGGGTCCAAAAACACACCCAAACGGCTAAGTATGAGCATAGGCGACTCTGTTTTATACGGTTTGTGTTGTTCCAAGTCCCAAAAGCCAAGACCAGCCCACGCTGTGTGAGAAATAGCATGTCCCGCGCCAAATTTTTTGAGGAAAAGTCCTTCCAGCCAACAGGCTGCGCTAAACGACAAGAGGCAGGAAAATTAGAAATTCCAGAGTAAGCACCAGCCTACGGTACGTGTTGGTCCGTGTGGCCCACCTTGCACGGAATGTTTCAGTCCGTGCACTCAGCTTTGTATAATGGTTCACATCCCATGTCAGTACGTGTGGGATGCCTTGCATGAGGCTTCACAGACCGTGATGTGACACATGGGCCATTTTTCACGAGCCTGCATGGACCATGTCGTCTGTCGTTAGCCGTGCAAATTATGGTTGCTAGGGGTTTTGGCCATTTTTGGGCCTTTTCACGGTACAATTCCATACTTTTATATATATGGACCTTAGTCTACTAGGGTTTAAGTTTATGTCTATTTTTCATCTTCAAGAGTAAGTTAGAGAGAGAAGATACTCTTCCTTCTCTCTAGGTTCTTTTTCTTTCTTCTCTTTATTTTTCTTTTGCCCAAAAGTGTTGAATACATTGAAATACTTGGATTCAATGCTTAAGGAGTAGTTAATTAACTTGGGAATCATATTTGTACTCATGTATTAATGCTTATTTTGTGAGATTTCTTATATATACCTATTTTTATGTGTTTTGTGATCATTATGTAGGCTTGTTATTCATATTCTTGTGAATGCATGATTGTCACACTTAGTTAGCACACACCATAGTCTACTTTCATGTTGATGCATTGTCTTCTCACCCTTACCACCCAATGTTACTTAGGAGCTCAAGAGCGGCATGATCCAGTGTTTTCCCACTTTCAATGGAATGGTCGGTGAAGATCTAAACAAGTATTTGTCAGAGTTTCATCTAGTTTGTACCAATATGAAGCTGCCGGGAGTCTCAGAGAAATATTACAATTTCGGTCATTTCCCTTCTCACTTTGGGATTCATCTAAAGATTGGTTGTGTCACCTTCCACCAAGTTGCATCACCTCCAGGATGGACATGAATTGCATATTTCTTAATAAATACTTCCCATATTCAAAGTTTGTGGGGTTGAAGAAACAGCTCAGCAATATCTCTCAGTTCGCTAATGAATCCCTCTACGAGTATTGGGAACAGTTCAAGAGGCTATTGGAAAGCTGTCCATATCATCCATTCATGGAGGGGGATTTAGTCTACTATTTATTTTAGGGGTTGTGTGATGATGAAATTTGTATGGTGAACACTGTTTGCAACAGTTCAATCGCCAACAAGATCCCAAGAAGGCAATGACACTCTTTGAGGAAATGGAAAATGGTACAAGGCAGTTTGGTACAAGATTGAGGGTGAAAACCGTGGACGAGTTGTCTCATTCTCCCAAGTTAGAGGAGCAAGTCCAAGCTATTTTTTCTTTGATGAAAGATTTCATGAAAGTGAGGGTTCAACAAGTAGAAGTGTGTGAAATTTGCAGCCTTGATCATCTCATGAATGTTTACCCACAAGTGGTGGAAGATTTGGTGGAATTTAAGGTGTTGGATTTCAACAATGGTGGAAATAGACACCAGTTCGGTATGGGAAAAAATAAGGGTTCCATGGGAACCAAAGAGGCAAAAGAAAAGACCCCCATGCAAACACCTTCAACTCGAGGTACCGCAATTACCCCAACTTTTATTGGCACGGGGAGAATAAAATGCAAGGGTACAAACAAGGCGGACAAGCTCCATCTAAACCCTATTCAAGGGAAAACAGTTCTTCAAACAACAATGCCTCACTCTACAAGTCGGATCAAGAGGAAATATTGGAAGCAATCTCTCATTTGGCTAAGAAACACAGTTTTTGTAGAACTCACAAGTCGTTAGATTGAACATCTCAGGACTAGGGCCTTTTCAAGCATCAAGAATCTTGAAATTCAAGTTGGAAAGCTTGCCACCTCGGTAAGCCGACTTGAAGCCAAAGATTCTGGAAAATTTCCTTCCCAATTAGAGATCAATCCGAGGAAAGTGAGCTCTTTGAAGCTAAGAAGAAGGAAGGAGGTATGCGAGCGAGAGAGAGAGAGAGAGATCTTGCAAGAAGATGATTGGGTTGTATAGAGAAACAAAACCAACTTGGAGAAGCAAAAATTGGTCGTGGAGGAGGAACCCATCAAGGAACTCTTCCACCACCTTTCCCCAGTGCACTTAGGGGAAGGCCGAAGATGGTAACCAATGATGAGCACATCCGTAAGATCTTCGAGAAGGTTGAGGTTAGCTGTTGGTATGCCTGAATACATATTAGCCGCTTCGACAGGTTGGTACGTGGGTCTCGCTAGGCTATTATTGGCATTCTGTCTTCAGTTCTAGTTTGGGCCAAAATGTTTTTTGGCCCAAATCCGTTAGAGTTTAAGATGGAGAGGGCTATACATAGTGCCTCATCCTTTTATTGTAACTCTAAGATATAGGATTGGTAGAGAGTAGGAAATCTGTAATTCTGGCCTTTCTCTCTAGTGGAATCCGATCTTGGTCGGCCGTGGATATAGCCAATTGGTGAACCACGTAAATTCTCAGTGTTTTGTCTTTTGCTTTATTTTCTTTGCTTGTTCTTTCTCGAGTATTCCACACAGCACGCAACTTCATTTATTTCCAGTTGCGGGAGCTAATTAAACATGGTCATTTTGCTGCAATGGAAATACATTTGAAGAGAATAAGGGAGTAGTTGATCGGCTTTTTCTATGAGTATGATGTTGACTGGGAGAGAAAGTTGAAGAATGTATTCTGGGTATATTCTAGGTGAAAGGAGGCGTACAAAGAGTTTGGCGATGTAGTTTCATTTGACACCATGTTTGTCTCCAATCTATATCGGATGCCGTTTGCGCCTTTCATAGGTGTCAATTATCATGGCCAATCAAATTTGTTTAGTTTCGCACTACTGGGAAAGGAGGACATCGATAGTTTTGTGTGATTATTCAACACTTGGAAAAATTAAATGGGCAAGGAACCTTTATTCATTCTCACGGACCAGGAGAAAGCAATAGGTACAAATTTATGCACTTGTTATGCATTTCATGATTTAAGATAGTCCCAGTTAATGTCTCTACTTTGAGGCACCATTTATTTAACACTTGATAATTTCTAGTTTGTTGACATTTTTGTTTACCTAAGAAAGGCAATTGAAATTGTGTTTCTATATGGGCACAGGTGGTGCCTATGGCACATAATGCGCAATACCGCCAAGAATTTGGGAAGTATGTTTGATTGACATCCGTTATATGGGAGGATTTTAGGATCCTTGCATGGTTCATTTTCTTTAGAGGAGTTTGAGGATCAGCGGAAGGAAATTGGGTTGAAGTACAATGTACAATAGAATTCATGGATGGTGGAAATGTATGCAAGGAAGGTAAAATGGGTCCCAGATTATTTCAGGTCTGATTTTTGGGCATCGATGTAGCATAGTGATGGGATGACCAATTTCTTCTAGGGGGTTGTAAACATAAACACTAATCTCACCAAATTTGTGGAGAGATATGGGCAGACAATGTACAAGAGGATAAGCAAAGAGGAAGATGCGACTTTCACGAGTGTGAACTTGCAATCTCACGAGGCAAGAAGCCATATGTTTCAAGTTGTGTTTGAGAAATTGTTTACTTGGTTAAAATACATCAAGTCCCATGAAAAATTGATTGTGATGGGCCATTATAGCACGTCAAAAGTTAGGGAAGAAGCTGGTGGTGTAGTAGAGTGCGATGTTCTTGTGAAGGAATTCCAAGCAGGATGGACCAAGAAGCAGAACTTTTCTGTGACTCTGGATATGAATTTTATGGACATAAGGGGTGTATGGTAGACTTTTA
>JAUOBV010404529.1:0-10499 GCA_032360425.1 Rubia occidens | reverse complement strand
CTAATGGGGTGATTTATTAGGATCTCCGTTCCTTCCAAATTAAATTATAATTATGAGTAGATACATGTAGTTCAAGATATCACTTGAACCTAAAGTTAGTATAATACAAAATGGCAACCAAATTGCCATTAAAACTAAGCATGTTAGGAGATTTTGGAAGTGATTCCATATTCAATGCCACCGCCCCTCGTGTTAACCTTTGATATCCTACCAGTCTTTCTAAATTTTCTAACAGATGTGTTAAGAATTTTGGTACAGTTAGGAGAAACTCCTTTCCATGACTAATCTTTTATGTATCACCATTAAAGTAGCTCTTTCCTTTGAAGATGCTTCTGGAACTCATTTCTAAATTCCACGACGAAATATCTAAATAATATTACGTAAACCCAAATGGGACTTGTAGACGGGAGCATAGTCACTCTCATTTGCTCCAAAATGTTCATCTTAAAACCCCTTAATGATGAAAAGGGCCAAAATATTAACACATAGTCGAAATTAGGTTTGCGAAGGCAATAAAAACACACATATAGTATTTCCTAACCAATTAATAAATATTTAAAGTTATACCTCACATATTGAAACCTTCAAAAAGAGCGTGTAGCTTCTACCCATAAAATACACGGGCCTTCTAATTTTAATTCTTCCTTGATCCCATGAAGAATTATTACCAAAAGAATTGGGGACAAAATTCCCTATTCTGGTCGTAAAGTTCCAAAAGCAGTTTCTACCTCTAATGAGAAAATGAGGCTTTCAAGAAAAAAGAGTGTAGTTTACTCTTACACAGCAAAAATCCAAATTCAGCTTCTACCACTAGTGAGAATAGGGCAATCATCATGATATTTCAAATACGAGCTGCTTCTATCCTGAAATTGAAAATTGCCTTCATTTGATATTCAGGTTCTACCTTTTCAGATATCCAAGGCCTTGCGTATAATAATTTTGGTACTACCCTGAGTAGACTCAAGGCCCTATAAAAAATTGTAACATGTGCTGCTTCTACTTTATAAGATTTCTAAGGCCTTCTTGGTTGCTTCTCTTCTTGAAGAGACGAAAGGCATAAGACACATGGGGGCTCTTCAAAAAGTTAGCAAGTATGATTAAAGATAATGGAATTTGGGTATACTTATGTCGTGTATACCATACATAGTGATTCTACAATCGCCCGTGCCACTTTAAGTAAGTGGCCAACTTTTTAGCCATATCACAGGCTTACGGTGATCTGTCAAATCCAAGCCATCGATTCATTAGAAAAACTCATGCCAAATCTGATCCCAAACTGATTGTTGTTCTAAAACTTTTTCCTTATGCATTTATCCCACCACCAAAAATTTTGAAAATTTTAGCGAACCTTCTTCAGTGCATCAATAAACTTTTCACCATTTTTTCAGAATTTTCTGGGTAACATTCCTTCAGTTTCATGTTTTCCTTTCAACACCTGTTCAGTGTCGGCAGAATATGATGCTCAGCTTCTTGTGCCTTTCATACATTCATCAATCATTCATGATATTTCTTTCCACAAATTTTCTCAAGGGATATGTACAAATATAACCCTATGTACTTCAGTAAGGCACATATAATGCTAAGATAATTTTTAGTGCAAAAATAACCCTAACTATTTTACATAAGTGCAAATATAACCCTACAGACTATATTCCGGCATTGAATGGCCATTTACGACCATAACCTGAAATGACCAAAATACCCTTTCAACCTAATACAAAACTTAAAAGGATAAAAATTCCCTTTGCCCGCTAGTGTTCCGTCGCAACTACTCAGACCAAACCAGTGGCGCCACCCCAGCATGCATCTGACCCAGCGGCACCACCCCAACCCGCATTCCAGCGGCACCACCCTACCCCAGAACAACGGTGAACGGATTGCATTTGAAATCCGTCACCCACATTTGTAACCCACATATGAAACCCGTCATTCGCATCTGAAACCCGCTACCTGCATTTGACTTCCAAGAAGAGAAGCGGTGAACATACAGAGAAGAGAACGGAGAAGACGACCAGATCTGAAACAAGCTCGCCATAGAAGACGACCACAACTAACCCAGCGGAAGAACAGAAGCGGCAGAGAAAGAAAAAATTGAGAGAAAGATAATCACGTTCTATTTTCTCATCTTCTTCCCTGGGTAAAGTCTCTCATTTGTGCAGCTTTAGTAAATCAGAAGTGTTCCATCCTTGCGTGCTACTAAACTCAAACTGATAACCCTACGTAGCTACTTACTTTCTTCCCTGAGCAGTGTTCCATCCCATCCTGACCTATGGAGCCAGCAAAGAAAATGAGAGAAATGAGAGAGAAGAAAAAGGAAAGAGAATGAGAGAGGAAAATTAGGGTTTGGGGGTATTATAGACATTTCATTTTTTAGAGGGTAAAATAATCATTTCACTAAATTCTGGACTAAATCTGCCGGAATGGATAAAATTGCACTTACATCAACTATCTGGGGTTATATCTGCATTTTCAATTATCAAAATGTTATATTTGCACTTATGTGTATTAGCTGGGGTTATATATGCACTTTCCTCTTTTCTAAATTTTATGGGAAGTCATCCACATACTTTCACGTTTTTCTTTCATCAGCAGCATGATTTTGACAGATTTTGGCAATAAGGTTCCTGATTTTTTTATGGTCTCAAAACTACTTCAAAAATTATGAAAATTTATGAAACCCTCTTTAATCATCCCCTATGCCAACACAAATTTTTAGAATTTTCTGGGCACATATTCCATTTCATCTGAATTCTAAAATGGTACCATATTCCTCATATGCTCAGCTTCAACGATTAATTTCCAACATCCACCTCTTCATGCTCTTTTACCTTTCTCATATGTATCTCCACCCATCACACAACTTCAATTCAGAACATGAGATCACTTGGAAATAGGCTATTGAGAATTATATAAACAACTCAAAAGATGATGGGTAAAACTCTGCCTTGATCTGGTCTCTTCCATTCCTTAACCACTTTGTTCCTTTCATTCCAAATGTGATAAATTGTGGCCATTAACCCTAGCATCCCAACCTTCCTTCTCGGTGTTGATCCTTTACATTCCATCTTAACCCACTTTACAACACTCAGCATAGTAATTGGGAATCATCGAGCCTGCAACCATTTATGCACTTGATTCCATATATGTTTGTATACGAGCATTTAAAAAATAAATGTTGGTTAGACTCTTCTTGCTAGTTGCATAGATTACAAGTTATATCCATTTCTTCATCCATGGTTATCATATCCTTTGTTCCAAGCCTTCTGTACAAGTCCAACCAAGAAATGAAAGAATGCTTCGGCGGTATGTGTCTCTTCCATATAGCACCATAAATGTTCCCTTTCGTGGAAGCCACATCATCATACACAGCTGGGATGAATCGCATTATATGTACAACCCGTAAATCTCTTACCATTTTCTCCATACCATGGCCGCATTATACTAATAATTATGCTCTTTTAACTTGCTTCCACCTTATGTAACAATAAATCCCGAGTTCTGTAGAGCTGCTTTATGTGCGCCGAATTACCTTAACTCAATGATAGTCTCATATACTCACCCCCTTAAAGTAGAAGGAATGCACCCATTTGACCCAAAACCTCTCATTCTTCAAGTGAAAACCCCATAGTTGTCGAGCAAGTGAGGCTTTATTACATGCACCAAAGTTCGTCATTAAGAGTCCACCATTTGATTTAGGTGAGCAAACTTTTTGCCACCAAGCTTTTTTTCCAGCCCTCCCCGCAAAAACTCCATACAAAGCCTTTGAAGTGTCTTCATAACAACACCTTGTATCGAAAAATGTTGAACCCATTATCCAATTGCACCCTAAGCTATAGACTTCAAAAAATTTCAATCTCCCAACATAAGGCAACGTATGCCCTTTCAAAGATGAAATAACTTTGCTCACCTTTCCAATTATTCCCCATATTGTGAAATTTTAAGGTGGTTCACATCTAATGGAATTCCCAGATATCTTATTGGCAACTCCCCTCATAGAATACCCGTGAAAGTAAAATCATCTAACACACCCACTTCAAACATCATTGATTTCAATGTATTTATTACGAGTCCAGGGGTATTTTTTGAACTCATTCAAACACTGCATAAGAATATTACCGAGTCTTCATCCCCCCAAAAGAACAATATCAAGTCATCAGCAAAACGCTAAATGTGTGATTTTAATATCTGCACACTTGAGGTGGTGCCCAAAGAATCTAGACTTCGTACGCTCTTTCAAAATCCTAGATAGATACTCAATACAAATGACAAACAATAGAGGTGACATTGGGTCCCCTTGCCTCAAACCACACTTTCCATCAAATTTTCCATGCAATTCTCCATTCACTACAACTGAAAATGATGGAGTCGTAGCACAAATCATGATCTATTTAGCCAACTTATCTGGAAATTTCAGCTCAAGTAAAACTTCTTCTAAGAACTCCCATGAAACTGCATCTAACGTCTCGGTTATATCAACCATAATGCTAACTCTTCTTGAGCTTGATCTCCTCGTATATCCTCTAATTATTTCACGAGCTAGCATGATATTTTATGAAATAAACCTTCCCTGCACAAATGCTTCCTGAGATGGGTCTAGAATTGATGCACCAGAAGCAACTTTAATTTTTGTAAACATAACTCTAGAGCTCAGATAAGCTCCTTCTTCCGCATCAATTCTTTGGCCTTTTTCCAATAATCTTGGGTCAATTACCATCCGATCTCTTGATGTACCAAAGAGATTTTTTTTTATAAAACTCAACGAACATACTTTTTCTCTCCAAATGCAGTAACTCTGTCATTTGTGTCCAAAATAGCACGCATTATTCCTCCCTTTTGCGCCCTATGCTGTCCATGAAAATAAGAAGTCCCTTTGTCCGCCAAGACTAAATAATTTATTTTAGCCCTTTGTGTCAAGAATTGTGATTCTGCCCATTGGAAGTAAAATGCCTTCTTCTCCAGCTCTAATATAACCACTCGCTCAGCCTCTATCACATGTGCAACATCTAGATTCGCCAACGCAGCACTAAATTATTTATTCGCTCTTTCAGCTTTTTCAAAAATGTGACTCATGTCATTTATCCTCACCTTTTCAACGGAAACTTCAACTTTCAACTTCCGAACCAATTGATATTGCTTGGATCCCAAAAACCAAGTCTCCCAGGTTCCAAGAAATTCATCTCTACATCGTGGGAGGGCCAACCATATATTCTACATTCTGAATGGCCTCCAGAATTATCTTTCTTCACCCTGTAAAATCACTACTACCCGACTATGATCTGAAATCACATCTGGGTCAAAAAATAGTATAGCATGTGTTCTACCAAAAATAGTTATTAATCATTACATTGTTTATCCCGGCCTTATACCTACTGCTGCTCCAAGTAAAAAGGACCCCCTGATATTGAGTATCCGATAAAGAACATAATCTACATACCTCATCCACATACCTCCTGAAAGTCCTACATGTAATACTAGGATTGTGGATGCTTAGCGCTACTCCTCTTCGGGATACTTAGTGTATTATTAAAATCACTCATAACCAACCACGACGGCTGCAAACATTGCCCATACCTGATTCAATATGGCCATAACCTTATTTTGTCCTGCAAGTTGCTCATACCATACACAATATACAGTAAACAGAAACTCTATGCTTGTAGATAAACAGTGTACTCGCAAATGAAGGCATTGTTCTAATATGTCAATCACATCTACCCCAAAAAAGCTTGCCGAATAACTAAAATTCTAGCATATGCAACCACATGAAAAATATTTTCATGCTTCCAACCCTTCATCCTATGCATGAAAAATCAAAATCACTAGCCTTTATTATTATTTCTACAATTGCAAGCAAACCAACCTTTTGTCTAGAGATAAGCCGCGTGACTTGTCTCATTTTCGGGGAATTCCAGAGACCTCCCCTTATGTTCCAACAAGCAATCGCCATAGCTACACAGAGGTGAGTTTAGGCCTATCACCGTCACCTTTGTTCTGAGCTTTATTTCTCGTTGTTAGATGTTTCATTGGAGTTGAAGTTTTTGTTTTCTTCCTTTTATCACCCCTATTCACCTCAACTTCCTTGTATTTTTCTTGATTTTTTCCCCGTTCCCTTCACCTGATTATCTTTTTCCCCATAAATAATTCTCGTGGTCATTGAATTATTTTCAGCTGTTGTAAGCTGCACACCAACACTCTAATTTGGTGGCATATTAATCTATATAAGCCCTTGTAAAGGGCTCTGAGTCGGGCTCAGTTCGACGACAGTCTTCTTGGCCCTTTTCAAATTATTATTTTTTATTTTGCCGACTTACTTGTGGCTGAACTTCCAATACATCTCCATCCAAAAATTATTCTTCCTCATAATCAAATTCTTCCACTATGTCATCTCCTTCATATTCTTTTATTGGATAATCAATTGAGCGTTTCATCATTGAGGTTTTGCTTTCGTTTTCTTTAAAAAATTCATCATTTTCTTCATCCATCTCATCTTAAGCCTCTAACATTTCATATCCTCCCTTAAATGTGTCTATTTGTTGCAAATTCTGCCTCAACGCTTTCTTTCCTTCAACACGCATCCATTCACCTCTCAGTCTTACCTCCTCAAAATTTTATTTCTCTTTAGCTTCATCGCGCTGATTGAGTTGTACCTTCCATTTCATTTTTGCTTCTTTGCTGCCCTATTTCCCCCCTCCTGCTCAGCTCTATTTTTCTCTTTTTCGGACTTCTTCTTTTTTCCCATGTATTTTTTTCCATTCATCACAATTAGAAGTTTAGTGACCAACATCATTACAAGTTTCACAATATCTCGACCAATTTTCCACTCGTATAGGTTGCTCATAAGCGTTCCATCAACTGTAGTAATTGTAACTGAAGTCTTATAAATTGTTGAGGTGCCCATTTTCACTAGCACTCAAGTCGCGTTGCATTTCCTATCACAAGTGCGATTATCCATACAAATAGGGTCAATGTCGACACAATTTTTCCTAGAGCCGTGGGATGCCAACAAGGTGATGGGAGATCAATTAATCTTATCCATACGACTTTAATTGCTAGCATGCTTCTTTAAAATTTTCCCTGCTCCGGTAGTATCTTTATGAACAATTTCCTCCCAAAGATGTGATAATCACCACCTTGCAAGATCAAATCACGATCTTCCCTGATGTTAAACTTGAACCTCACATATCCATTTCCCGCCATAGTAACCACATATCCTTCGTTCCATGATTTCACTAATCTTTTGAAATTTTGGATGCCCAAAAAGTCCCCTGGACAAAACCCCAAAAACCCCAAGAATTTCTTGTCCACAATTTCATACTCTTCTCCTGGTTGCAAGACAAGTGTTTCATGCTTTTGAATTCTCAAATCCGGATGGTCGAGCGATCTCGTCGATTTATTCAGCAACTCATTCCATTTCAATTTTGGTTTCCAAGTAGCTGAGTTTGACCTGATATCCCTACTCCTGGCTTCTTCTCATTACCGCTCTTATGTCCCTCGTGTGGAGGAACCTGCGCATAACAATCCATGGTATTTTTAGAGATAAATCATTAGCAAAAAATTGATCCGCAAGGAACTGATCTAATTGAGCAAACCAAATGCAAATAATTTTGATTGAGGAGATAAAAACTTAACAAACAACAAATGATCCGCAAGTTGAGAAAGGCAATAAATCTGAGCATATCCATAAAATATCACACACACAACTGATAAAAAAATAGAGCAAACTAAGAGCAGCACACACGCCGATCGAAACAGAGCAATGGGTTACTGAACTGCAAACCCGAGAGACAAAACCCACTGATCTCCAACCCAAAAATTATGAAATTGTATTGATTCTGCAAGCTCAATCAGAGCATAAATTCTGAATCAAAATTTAGAACAAAACCCCCACCAAAACCTGCAAAAAAAACTCAAGAAAAAATCCTCGATCGAAGTCCAAAACTGTCCCAAGGGAAAAGGTTAGCGGATTGCGCTAAATTTCCACTGCTATTAACCCTTAGAACATTGTTTAAACAAGCAAGAAAGTTAAGAAATGGATCCAAAATAAACCTAAAAATCTACAAGAAAATTAGCGTTAAGAATTTCCAATTAGCGGATTGCGCTAATCGTCCAGTAGAATGAAATGGAATTGTCTGCAGAATTCCAAACGGGTTGTGCTTGGAAATATTTTTAAAAAGAAAAGATATTTTGCAGTAGAGAACCCCAACGACAAAGCAAAATAACCTTTAGAAAATCCTATGTCAAATTCCTCCTTCAATCTGGTAAATTCTGATGCGTAATTCATGAAAATATCCAATAGATTGCACTGGATGAATTCACAAATTTAAATTGGCAAGCAGCACCAAATTGATCTGACAAATAGACGAACTCGAAAACCCTCATACGAACTCCAACAAAAAATATGAAAAACATCAACTCAACCATAGAATTAATTATATTCCAGTGGGGAATACAAAAATTCCATAATTTAATAGGATTGTAAGAAAAAATGCTTGAATTAATGGAGAAAATCGGCTAAGATTATCTTAGAGTGACTATGCCTCTTTTTCTCCGGATCTTTTTTCTTATACTACTGAGCAAACCAGTTCTAAATTTCACACGAAGATTTGCTGGGTCTCCTTGTTGTTCTTGAAATTTATATGTTCTTGAACTCTGTCAGCAACCTTTAAGTTCCTCTGAAAACCAGCAACATTCAACTCCATTAAACAACGCAACAAATATTAACCTCGTCGAACTCCATGCACAACCTGTAAAACCACCAACTCTTCAGCAGTATGTGTTCTAACCATTTGCTCCAATAGTTGGAACATTTATTGAGTTGGTCATGTGGCATGAGCGTACCAGTTTGAGATTGATCAGTGGCAAACTTGTCAATATGATTTGCCACTAAGTTACCCTGTCTGAGTGTATGAATGAGGTAAATACTGGAACTTACTTCCTTAATATGCATGCTAATTCATATAGGTTCCATGGGGCCTTTAGGGGAGACTTTATGCAGTCTATAGCAACTAGACAGTTAGATTCCAACATGTACTCATATATATCACTAGATGCTATTTGAATGGCTTTTAATTCAATGTGCAAACTTGAATGGGCAGTAACATATTTCATGTAAGCATTAGACATGTTTCCATTAGGATAATCATGCTAACACATGCTCCATTGCAATTCTTTAACCATGGTGCATAAACATTAATTTGTAAATAATTGACAGGCCTTATCCATCTTACCAATATGATGTTAGGCTTAGGTGGGAGTGGTTAAGGTTTAAAATTAAATTGATGTGTATCCACTCAGTATCACTTCTGCTACTATAACCGGGGTAGCCATTAAATGCAAGAAATGTGTCACGTTTGATATTTTGAATCACAACTTCCAGATTTGGATCACAACTGCAAGAAATAATGATGTAACAAAATATTTACATGCTCCCAACCCTTCATCATACGCATGAAAAAAAAATCAAAATCATCAGTTTTCATTTTTATTTACTCCCTCTGTCCCACCAGTTTTGGCCTATTTTTTGTCAACTTTCTCAGACCATGTTTAACCATCAATAACTTTAATTACGAATATTAATGGTATATTAAAATTTGATATTTAGAAACTACGTAAACATAGGAGTCTAACAATATCTCACATGATGATATTAGAGTCTATATACTATTTGAAATTTATGGTCAAACATGGTCTGAGAAAGTTGACCAAAAAGTAGGCCAAAACTGGTGGGACATAGGGAGTATAGATTAACCCTGGGAGCAGGACATCAATGAGATACTATGATTACCATAAATATAAGGGATGCGAAATGGATGATTTATACCAGTTGAAGACAATGATAAAGATATTCATTGCGCGAGTAATATTACAAGAATATATGATTCACCTCCCAAGAAGCAGGATCAACCAAAAGTAAATGAGCAAAGCCGCAACGATGCAAACCCTAAGCAGAATGGAAATAGGAAAGAAGGGAGAGAGAATCGCGTCCCACCAAGGAGAAAGAGCCGACTCATGCCATTGGAAAGGTGGTTAACAGAATCAATGGGGTCATCGGCAATGGGTTATCGAATACCTCAATGAAGAACCAAATGCGGTCCAAGATATCAGTTGAGCTTAGAGATAGGCACTTTGGGCCAGAAGAAACCATCACCTTTTCGATGTCGATGTATCCACATTCTGATCCCATGATGGTTTCAAGATATTTATGAAACTTTCTAGTTACAAAAGTATTCATCGATGACGTAATTGGGGTAGAAGTCATGTTTTCCAATTATTTTGATCTATTAGGCACCGGAAGACACAAGCTACAAAAGTCGATGTATTCTGTGTCATATGCCCCCCTCCGGCGTGAAAATTAAGGATGGTTTGTTGGAACAATGATAGAAAAATGGAAGAAATGAAACAAAGTTTTGGTGCTGAAATGATACAGCTTTTCTGATTTTTCATTCTGCTATTTATAGATTACAAAAAGGACTTGAGAATTATTCCTACACTAATGAAGA
>JAUOBV010404420.1:0-10500 GCA_032360425.1 Rubia occidens | reverse complement strand
ATAAATATACCGATATAACCTTATGTTTTTTAATAGTGTACCTATTTAATCTTGTTCATTTTAAAAAATGTACTTATTTAATATTATATTTTTATAGAGTACTGACAAGGTAAAATCATCCAATTTTTTTAAAGAAAACTAAATAGGGGTATTTTGGTCATTTTCAGGATTGTCAATGCCAGTTTTTTCACAGTCAACATTGGCAGGGTTATTTCAATACTTTTGTCAACAATTTAGGGTTGTCTTGACACTTTCAAATTTTACGCGGTTATTTTGACACTTTCAAATTTTACAGGATTATTTTTGACACTTTCGTAAAAAACATAGGGTTAGTTTTTATATTTTACCCAAATTTTAATGTTTCATAAATCCTAAAAAACTGCTTATTTTAAAAGTATAAGTTATTTCTGGAAACAAAACAAAAATTGATCCCAATTTTTAAATAAATCATTTTCACTTTTAAATACAAAAAGTATTATTTTAGGCAGCCTAAACTTTAGGCGAATGACTACTGTACAATTATGAAATTTTGTATTTGGGATGGTTTTTTTTATAATATGCTAATAAATTTAGGGACCTACTGTGCAATTATTAAACTAGTATATATATCACAAAATATATCAGATTTTTCTTTTTTCTCCTCATTTTCTGATCAGTAACCGCCTCTGGTGACGGTTACCACCGATTTCTGCCGGATTTCCTCCGTTCACCACTGCTTCTGCCAGAATATTACTATAATTCTCGCCTACGCCGATATCTTGCTGTAATTCGTTGTTGCCTTTGCAAAACTCTAAAATCTAATATAGCAAAACCATAGGTCCTACAAATCCACTATCGCGCTCCGATGTTTGTGCGACGATCGGTGTTTATCTCAGATATCCTACATAGACAGCGCTTGTGCTCTAATCCACAGCGGAGGAAGTTTGTGCGATGGAGAAAGCAGCAGTTGTGTGACGATAAAGGTGCAATCAAAGCACAGCGGCGGAGCTCAGCGAAGGCTCGACGGAGCACAACAACGGTGCGACGAAGTGGAAAAGATGCGCAACAGAGTGTAATAGGAGCGCGGTAGAGAGGAATAAGAGCGCAACAGAGTGAAATAGGAGTGCAGTGGAGTGGAATCAGAGCGCAACAGAGTGGAAGAGGAAGGTAGTGCCAACACAATTCGCTGAAGAAGAAGGGCCCGTGTGATGCACATCCCGATGGAAGAATAAGGCGCATGGCTTACGTGTGGCCTGAGGTGGCGACGAACGTCGACGGCGGCGGACTGAGGTTTTTCACCTGAAGGTGGGGTTTTAATCTTGCGTTTTATTTTTTCCAAAGATTTGCTGAGGTTTAATATGTTTTTGATTGAGTTCATAAACAATAAGAAGTTGTGTAGTTTAGTGGTTAACATCTGAGGTTGTAAACCTGAGTTCGAGTCTTTGGCTAAGGATTTGTTTTTTTAAAGAATATTCTTGAGGTTTTACAGCTGAGGTTTAAATTTTCTTTGACCGAATATATGACTAGTAAATGTTCTTCGGTGTCGTAGTTTAAAATATACCTTTTGAGGTTGTAGACCTGGTTTCAAATCACACTATAACATATGTGTATGAAGAATTTATGTTGTTGAGATCCTGTAATTTTTTGGTTGAGGTTTGTAGCTTTTCTCTCTCATGTTGATGTTTTTACCTTTTTTTCTCTTTCATGTTGATGTGTTTCATTATTCTGGTGAGGTATAGATGTTATGTGTTGATGTTTACGTAGTTGATTTAGGTGATATGGATTGATATTTGTATTTTTCATTTTCTCATGTTGATATTTTTCATTTTCCGACCGAGATTCTATTAATAGGAATTAATGTTTTTAGTGTCTTTTTTTTGTGTTGATGATTTTCATATTCTGGATGATTGAGATACTGTAGATTTTTGTTGATGTTTATAGCTTTTGTTTCTTTGTGCTGATGATTTTCATTATTCGGGTGAGGTTTAATTGATATGAGTTGATGTTTTGTAAAAAAAAAAGGTGATATGGATTGATATTTGTAGTTTTTTAAAATAAATTTTCTCATGTTCATGTTTTTCATTTCACGACTGTGGTTATGGTAATAAGAGTTGATATTTATAGTGTCTTTTTCCTTATGTTGATGATTTTTATTTTCCGGATGAGGTTCATGTGTTATAATTTGATGTCCATAGCTTTTGGGTGATATTTGTAGTTTTTTAAAAAAATATTTGTTGACGTTTTATGATTTTTTGAGTGAATAATATATACTCTTGAGGTATCATAGTTTTTTTGTTGATGTTTTTAGTTTCTATTTTTCTGATGTTGATGTTTTTCATTTTTCAGGTGAGTTGTAGTTGACATGAGTCGATGTTTTGTAGTTTTTTGGGTTATATTGGTTGATTTTTTTTTATTTTTTTATTGCTTTTTTCCCTCTCATGTTGATGTTTTTCATTTTGTCGATGAGTTTTAGGTGATATGAGTTGATGTTGGCAGTTTTGGGTGACATATGTTGATTTTTTGTAGTGCTTTTTTCTTATGTTGAAGTTTTTCATTTTCTGGGTGAAGTTTTAGGTGATAGGAATTAATGTTTTTAGCTTTTGGTTGATATTAGTTGATTTTTGTAATTTTTAAAAAATGATAATTGAAACTTTGTTGATGTTTTTATGATTTTAAATTGATGTTTCGTTAGTTGTAGTTGACGTTTTTTCAGGTTTTTTAAATTTTTATTTGATTTTTAATATATTTTTGCTGTTTTATTTTATATATTTTTCTATAATTTTTTGGTTGATGTTTTATGATTTTTCATTTATGTTCTGCTATTTTTTTTCCTGATGTTTATAATTTTCAATTCCATGATTATATTAATTATTTGCATTTTAAAAATATTTTTTAAATATTTTTTTAAAAAAATTGCAGGCTGCAGATGGCGGGAAAATGATGAGAAAATTTGGACAAAAAATACCCTGAAAAAATATTAGCGATAGGTCCCTGTAAAATTATTAGAGATAGGTTTCTGGAGCTTGAATATAGCTAGAATTGCATAAACGCCCCTGCCTAAAGTTTAGACTGCCTCACAAGAGACCATCTTTTAACAATTTCTAAATATCTCATATAGTTTTTCTTAGATAACTAAACTTTAAACTTTTAAATAAAATTATTTGTTTTCAATTTAAATGTAAGACACAATATGTATAAAAAAAACTTAATCCTTATATTTAATTAATAATATCGCGCAACGCGCGATGGTACTCTGCTAGTTCTTTTTAAACATTGTTCTCCCTTTCATTAATCTAACATTGTTACATTATTGTGCCAGGTTTAGACCGCACAACGCCTAACTAACAATTGTAACAAATCATTCTAAGTTTCAACACATCTTTTGACTCACGCATTGTGGGATTATCTTCCACAAATTAACCTATCAATCCAGTTTCCATGACTTATCGACAGTCTGCTACTTGATCTGCGCCTTAAACTCCACTTTCAGGGATTGCATTAGCTCTATAGTTTTGGAGAAATTGTTGTTGGATTTCTCCAATCACCGGTGAACAGTGTTTGTTGGAGAACTTTCGAGGGCAGGCCTGTTTTGGTTTGGAGCAGAACGGTACTGCGTGCCTCTTTACTTATTCATTGTTGGCCAAGTTAAACCCCACCGGGTTGCCACAACTTTGTAGTTCTAGTATTGAAATATTTTTGGAGGTTGTTGCTGGATTTCTCCAATTAGCGACGTGGAAGAACCTAAATCTCGTCGGAGTGTGATAGCACCAACAACACACGTAGGATTTCCCGTTGAATGCATCGTCGGTAACCAGTTGATTGTGTTGTCTTTGAATCGACAGCTGGTTGGTGTTGGTTACGACTCTGGTGAAAATCCTCACGTCAGCGACGTCGGTGTCCTGCTGCCGATCTAATCGACAAAATGGGCTATTGGTGATTGGCGTTGCACATTCACAAATTTTTTGCCTTAACCAAAAATAATTTGTTGAATCTCAGTGACTCAATTTCCTCGACACAACTTCTATAATGTTGTCTCTTTTTTTGTTCTATTGCTTCACCATTTAGCACTCATGGCTAACAACATAGAATCAATTATTGTGAACCATGAGGTCTGCCAATTACGTTTCTTTAAGATTAGCTACAAATTAAATACAAGTGCACAAAAAGTAATTACATTTAATTATGAAGCATGTGGGTTGTGATAGCCGAAAGACAAACCACGTATCAACTGCATTCTATCCCACAAAACTTAAGGAGTGTTCCTGCTATGGTAATTCTACTTGATACAATTCATTTATTATTTTTTATCCGCTATCTGTTTTTTGTTAATCATTCCATAGTACCTGCACTTTTTTTTTTATGATCTAGTTCATCCCATGGGACATGACAACATGCTTGTCAGAGAAGAAGGTCATGGTCGTGCTCCAGCGTAATGGTTACAAATGGCACATGAACTAAGCAGGGACCAAATTAAAGAACAAGACTCTTTCATCAAAGGGATGGGGAAAGTTTCAAGAGGACAACAGGTTGTCTCACGAGGATGTTTGTTTCTTTGATCTACTGAACACGACCGACACCCGCATCATGTTCAAGGTTATCACGATCAATGGCACTTGGAGGCGTAGATGAATGAATTTCTTTAACATTATCTTGCTTATAAATAATATTAACAATATTGTATCAAACTATCTTGATGTTCCACTTTGACAATTGAATTTTTTTCGATCACTTTAGGCCATCGAACTTTCAAAACAAAAGAGTCAAACCATTATGTCAAAATGCATTCATGTCCCGCCACGTGCCATTTGAGTGACAAAGCTAAGGGTAAAAATTCTTGGGAAAAATACATATAAAACCCTAACTTTTAGTTGAAAGTGCCAATATAACCCTGCAATCTCAGAAAGTACCAATTTCACCCTAACTAATTATTGTATGTGCCAATCTGACCCTAACTTTTGAAAAATATGTGCCGATATATCCAAACTCTCTAATTTCAGCATTGACCCATGAAATTCCAGTATTGATAAGAAAGTTGAATGACAGAAATACCCTTGACTAAAAAACTAAAAAAAATGATACCCATAATACCCCTTGTGATGTGGCAGCTTATTGATTTTTTCTTCTTCACCGCCGCTGCTCCACCGGGAACCACCGCTTCTTCATCGGAAACCGGCGCCGATCAGCTCTAGCAAAGCAGCACTCAAAAATCTTCCAAACTCCATAAAACTTCTTTAGATTTCGAAATCTTTCACGATGTTTTCCTCCACTGCATGACTCCGGGGAATCTTTCTCCCGCCGATCTATGCCTCCAATTTTCGGCAGCCAAGGAAATCCATTATCTTCTCCGCCTACTCTTCCGCTGCCACGAAAAAGTATGGCAGATGAGGCACCACGACATGTGTGAAGCCAGTGTCTCCATCGTTGTTTGATGAGGTTTAGGGGATCCCATTCGGAACAACAAGTAACAAAATTAAAGCGGCGTTTCGGAGACTAGCCCGTATCTGCCATCCCGACATTGGTGCTCTTTTCATGACTGAACAACAATAACAAAACTGCATACCTGAGAGCCCATAGATGAGTTGTTTCTTGATCCAGGTTAAATCCATTAGAGTTGGATGCAAATGATTTAATTTTTGAAACCGGAAATAAAAGAGGAGTGCGCTCTCCAAAATGATTTAATTTTTTTAAAATTATCCGCCTAGACTTACCGAAAAAAGAGAGGGCGCATTCACAAAATGAATCAATTTATTTTTTAATTGTCCGCCCAGATTTTAACCGAAAAACAGAGAGGGTACATTCACTCTAAAATGAATTAATTTATTTTTTAATTGTCCACCCAGATTTTAACCGAAAAAAAAGAGAGGGCGCATTCGGTCTAAAATGAATTAATTTATTTTTTAATTACCTGCCCAGATTTTAACCGAAAAAAGAGGGGGAGCATTCGGTGAAATATCTTGATAAGAATCAGTAGGAGAAATACAAAAGTGCGCGAAAGTGAAATATCTTGATAACCTAAAGTACGTAAAAATACACTGAAAACAAAAAAAGTACACTACAAGCAACACCATATGCAAAACGCCGCCCACAGACACCTCTACGGTCACCCGACAGTCTCTTATCCATCTGATTTTGAATCATTCTCTCCGCAAATTGGCCAAACCTCCAATTTTGAAACTTTTCGATGTCGGGAATCAACCTCCAGTTGGATGGTTGCCACGGTGAGGGATCTCGGACAGGCACGGAACCCTCACTATATTGAGCAACGAAGGTGGTTGTGTGATATGCCATGTCACAAAGGTTTATAGGATCATCACGCCTTTTCCTGCAAACAGCCAAGGCGTGGGAACAAAGCAGACGAAAATTTTGCCATTCGTGACAGCTACACTTTTTCTTCGAGTATTTGACAGTATAGTGTCGTTCCCCCAAACTTCCATCTCTGGTCCTTGCCATAACCTTATAAATCTGTGACCGCTGACTATACACGTTCATAACATATCCCTGCTCCCAATAGTCTTGCTTCTGAAACTTCTTCCAAATCCTGCTTGGCAAGACAGACCTGCACAATGATAATAATTTAGAATATATAATCTCCTTAGATCTCCTCTACATAATGACATTAATTTAGAAATATACCTCCAGTTTTCCGCCGTCGTCAACCGTTGAGCAAACATTTCAACCGTTCTTTCGAAAGTGGAGTTAATGTGTGCTGTTATCGGTAGATGTCTTGCGCGCCTCAAGCAATTATTGTAACTCTCTGACATATTGGTTGTGAGAATTCCCCAACGGTGGTATCCATCAAAAGTGAGACACCACTTACCGCTATCATGTTTTTCCAACCAAACCCAAGCTTCGAGTTCGAGCTTCTCCAACTCCTCCATGTACTCTCTCCACCTTTGTTCCTGTCTAGCACTGCCAAGCTGCCAAACAAAAGTCTTCAAATGTGCATTTTTGAACTTTTTCTCCGCGGTGAGGAAGTTGGACTGGAATTGTGTCAAGAAAAATTGATGGTATCCCGCTGGCTCCATCCATTCATCCATCTCCGTCATTGCCCTCAGGATCCCATCATGACGGTCCGATATAATACATAAGGACCCAGTACAATCACCTACCACATGTTGTCCCAATTTGAGCACGAACCAGTTCCAGCTCTCAATAGTCTCAGCATCAACTATTGCATAGGCGATTGACAATACATAATCATTCGCGTCATGGGTCACTGCAACTAGCATTGTGGCCTTGTACGCACCTCTCAGATACGTCCCATCAATACTGATCACTGGTCTGCAATGGAAAAAGGTTGCGATAGCCTGACCGAATGCCTAGAAGATAAACTTGAACTTCCTACATCCGTGACCATTTATTCTATCTTGAACGTATGTCCAATCTACAACTGTGGTGGGATTAGCCCTGACCAGCTCATCCATATATGTCGGCAAACTTTCGAAGGATTGCTCCCAGGTTCCAAACACCAAATCAATAGCCTTTTGTCACCCGTACCACGCCTTCTTGTACGAAATGGTTACATGTAACTCATTACGCACATGCGCTTGTACATCCTTAACTGTGAAGGAAGGGTTGGCCTCAATCTGATGGCAAATGGAACGAGCGATCATCAACAAAGTCAAGTTAGTGTTACCATCTAATCGACCAGCACCAATACAATTATGACTGCTTGCCCATTTAGTGATCTCCCACATCTCGTGGGCGGGCTTCTTACTTTCTCTAACAACCCAGTGACAATTGCCACTTCCTTCCACAGTTTCCCTACATTTCGCATACCATGTACGCGACTTGCTCTCCACAACCCGGTGTTCCTTGTTCTTCATCGAACTCCACTAACAAATAGCTTCTACCAATTCCGGCTTACTCTGAAATCGCATCCCCAGGTCAACTTCACCGGTTGCTTGCACATAATTAGGAAGTATTCTGTCATAATCAGTTGGGCCATACTCGACCTCATCAGGCCCCCCGTAATCTCTAAAGAATGCTTTAGTCTTAGGATTCCCCATCCCCATATGATGGAATGCAGTCGGAACATTGTTCGTGTACACCACTAGCTCGTCATCATCCCCTGGATTCGAATCAGATGATAAAGATTAGGCATCTTCACTTTCTGCTTCAAATTCCCTACCTTCACCTTCCTCATCATCAACATCAATCTCGCCAGCAACACGGTCACCACGACCAACACCATAACCAGCTACATGGCCTCCAATTTCACCAACACAATCATCATCAAAGACGTTCAATTCTTCATGGTACCCACCAGGAGCACCAGCACTTGTGGACGGCTGGGTGTAGTCGAGATGGACATAAGATCTAGGTTGACTCGAATCACCACCGATAGGAGATTCTCCTAAACCTTGGCAATCTCCAGGGGTTGGGAAGGTGGGGCAAGTTGTCGATGTGTAGTTATGAATATTGCTCAGCAACGACATGAACGTGCCTGGACCAGCATCACTAACACGTTCACAGGCATTTGATATCCTCTCCATTTCAATGTAGATATCAGCTGAGGACAACGACATTATATCAACATTGTCAAAGAAGTTCTCTGTGAACTCGTCATCCTCCAGATTACAACATCGATAATGTATAAATGACCCAACCTACTCGGGAGAACAATAATATATTTTCAATTGAAACCCCTCTATTTCAATGCCAAACTGTCGCATAATTAATTCAAGTAATTGCGAGTGGCTTAACCTCTGCTTTCAATATCACATTCTTCTCAGCTATTGGAGAATCATAATACACACCGACATTCGAATCATACTTAATCTTACCCTTTTTGTACAAGAATACAATCAAACGCATCGTGCAACTGCAATGCACACATTTCAAAACAAAATTTCACACTATATCTTTCATCACACAGTTTCCCGATTTACAGATGTCAACACTCAACATCAAAAGTCAACTAGATTACAATCACAAAATTCATATATGTTCATCATACACCATACATAATCACTCAAAATAATATCCAACAATCAGACATAAACATTAAACATACACACCTAAAATTGCAATGCTTAACTGCGTTTTACATATTTCGAAACAAATATTTACGTTAAATCATTCAACACACAATTTTCAATACTCAACATCGAAACTCAAGTACATTACAAACAAACAATTCTTATACGCTCATCATACGCCGTTCATAATCAACCATAATAATATCCAATATCCACACATATACATTTAACATACACATCCAGGAAAACGCAAAAAAAAAATCCAACATGAACAAGATGTCTCCCAGAAAACTAAGAAATTACCTTCAGGCAACAAATCAATTTTTTGCCGGAACGAGAGTTTAACGGGCGGCGCGTGTGTTTCGACGTCCGCGCGGCCGTTTCACGCACCTCCACGAAACCGGCAAGTGCGCTACAAATTTGAAAGACGATCAACACCCTACACCGACGAGAGACTACCCACAACCCTTGGCCACCATTAATAAACAGTTTACACCACATTACAACCCAGATCTAAACAACACAAACCTTTTTGTGGCTCGACCCAAAACAATGCAGATGCGGGTCGTTGACGGAGCTCTGGGAGAGAGCGGACTCAGGCCGACAAACAACGGGGACGGAAGCTTCAATTTTCATGGCGACGAGACGACGCTGGTTCGGGAAGAAGAATAAATTAGGCTCCGTCTTTCTGTTTTTGGTTCACAGTACAGGTTTGTAGGTATTTGGTCAAGCATAACGAGGTCGCATACACTAAATGCGACCTCAATTTCTCTTTCTTTTTCATTTAATTCAGCTGCTTCCAGATAAAATATTAAAGAGGGCGCATTACATCAATTTCAGATTTTTTAATTTCTCGAAAGTCAGCTTCTGTCTGTTCTTAAATTCCACGCTGAATAAAATAAATCAAAATTGAAGAGGGCGCATTCTGTAACTGTGCCCTCTGTTTATAATTTTTTTTAAATCACTCTGAAGTCGCATTCTCTGAATGCGACTTCACCATTTGCATCCGAGGCAATTTACTGTAGAGCCAAACAGAGAATTTTCTCCCCATAGATACTTGAAAGAGTTGCTATAAACGTAGTACATGACCAAACTGATGATACAAATCAAAAATCCAACAAATATTCTGATCGATTTCCAGAATATTACCAACTCAAACTGCTCAATCAGCAGAATTATTCTTGTTCAATACAATAGTTGAATCAAAGTCACCATTAGCCACTCTTGGGAAAACTTCCTCTAAATTCATTACATATATGCCACAACTCTAAATGCTAACCCGGTGTTTTGAAATGGGGTCCGATTTGTAATGCCCTATATCAGCAAAAAGGTAAAAAACACACGGAATAAAGAAAGTTAACTACCAATTCATGGGCTAGTCCTACCAATTTTTGAAAATTGACAGTTAACTAACAGCAGCAAAAGAGGAAATATAAGACATGTACATACTTCAGCCACCACCTTCCCCTTCTCTCCCGCCGATTCAGCCACCACCAAAAGCCCGATCGCCGTCATCACCACCTGCATCACCAATCACCTT
>JAUOBV010404093.1:0-10502 GCA_032360425.1 Rubia occidens | reverse complement strand
TAACTAAAAATCGCTCTAGAAACCATCACTGTGGGTGTTTTCGGTTTCTAGAGCGGTTTTTTAAAATTAAGAAACCATCACTGCACATGCCCTTTGTACCAATCTTAACACCTAGTGATGCGTTTAAACTCTTTTATGCAGATTTTGGTTCATTTTTTTGGGCCAGATTTTATTAAAGTTAGTGATATCCGCTCTCGTTCATTGATGATATTAAGGGGGGAAAAATAAACCCGTAACCCGCCGGTCAAGCGAGTTTTTTATTTTTAGATCCGGTTGGGTATGGGTCAAATGGGTAATGAATTAAATAGGTAATGAGTTAAATGGGTAATTGAAAAATATGGGTTGAACGAGTTGGGTTAACGAGTTTACCGCGGGTTGATAAAATGGGAAGATCCACGGGTATGACCCGCAAATTTACCCATTTCAATCTTTTCCTTACCCATTTTTAATGTACGGAACTTTTCGACATGGATACATTTTCAAAGGCTGGCACATTTTCAAAGGAGATGTTCACTGTGCAGCAATATTTTACATCACTGGACACCTTTTCTTTAAAGTCACTTACGAGCTCTAGAACAAGGAGAAATGGGCACTAGGCAGCAATATTTTTGCAGAGTCCGACGTTGAAGCTAGAGACTTCTGCAAACTGGATCGGAAGGAAGATTCATTTGGTTCCCAGAGAGAAGGTTATTGTAGGGTTTACGAAAATTTTAACTTTTATGTCAACCCATATAGGTTATACATCAATTCATGTGGGTTGAAACCTGCGAGTTTACCTATTATTAACCCATACGTTAAGTGATTTTTAACCTGCGAATTGAGGGTGTTTGAATCCAACCCGTTTTTACCAGATCCATTTTTTACCCGTCATAAAATTGGGTAAAATGAGTCACACCCATATTTGTAATTACCCATATTGCTCGACGTATATTGCCCGACCCGTATATGGTACCTCCTCAGGGATATAAGAAGGCTCTTCCTCATCAAGTTTGCAAGTTAAAGCAGTCCCTCTATGGCTTAAAATAAGCATCCAGGGAATGGAATGCTGAATTTTCTAAGCAGCTGATCAGGTTTGGTTTGCAGCAATCTAAGCATGATCACTGCTTGTTCATCAGGCACAGTGGTCAATCATCTCTTGTTCTTTTGATATATGTAGATGATGTATTGATCACAAGAACTTCAAAAACTGAGATATCTGAGCTAAAAACTTATCTTCATAAGCTGCTTTCTATCAAAGACTTAGGGCCTGCAAAATAAGCTGTTTTCTATCAAAGACTTAGGGCCTGCAAAATTCTTCTTGGGGATAGAAATTGTAAGATCTGATGCAGGCATTTTTCTGAATCAAAACAAGTATGTTACTGACATCATTTCTAATATGCATTTGACTGAGTGCACAACATTATTTGCTCCTCTCCCAGCTTCTTGGTAAATTGAAGATAAGAATGCTCCACTATTTACTGATCCAGAGCAACATAGGGGATTAATTGGGAGACTATTGTATTTATCCTTTACCAGACTTGACATCACCTTCTCTATTCATCAGCTTAGTCAATTTGTTCAAGCTCCATTAGAACATCACTGGAAAGCTTCTATGCATATTGTTAAATATCTGAAGGGTTGCCCATCACATGGTGTCTTTTTCCCAACTCAAGTATCTCCTATTCTATCAGCCTACTGTGATGCAGATTGGAACACTTGTAAGATTACTAGGAGCTCTGTTACTGGATAATGTATTTTCCTTGGCCAAACTCTTATTTCATTGAAATCAAAGAAGCAAAACACAGTAAGCAAGTCATCAGCTGAGTCTAAGTATAGAGCAATATCCCTGAAAGTTTCTGAGCTGAAATGGATTACATATCTGCTCTCAAATTTTCATATCTCAATCCCTCTTCCAATACCTTTGAAGTGAGATAATATAACAGCTATACACATTAATCAGAATCCCGTATTTCATGAGCGCACTAAACATATAGAAATAGACTGTCATTATGTAAGAGATGTATATAATGATGGTTTTATTGATCCCCACTCTCATGTTCAGCTTGCTGGTGGGTTAACAAAGTTGCTTTCTCCAACTTTAGAATCTCACATCCTTTCCAATATGGGATTTTGTGCTTCACGAAATGCCCCATCTTGAGGGGGGGGGTGAAGGAATATTGGTTTGATGGAGCTTCCATTAAATATCATCATCTAATCAGCTAAGGCACTGCATTCATCAGAAGCTTCAATCATCAGAACAGAAGCTTCATCATCAGATTCTTCATCTGAAAGATGTTGTAGTCACCTGGATTCATCCAGAAGAAAACCGAAGCTGCCATAAGCAAATTGAAACAACAAGTGGCTTCAAGTTAGTTAGTTGTTTAGTTTGGAAGTTGTAAATATGGTTAGATGGTTGTAAATGTGTGCAAGTTAGCTAATCCATCTAAATAGGATCTAAGTACAAACTGTGATCACTAAGAAATGTTTTCCCAAATATTGTTTTCAGCTTTCATCTCTTTTTTTGTTTGTACTCAGCTTCGAGTTTTGGAAATCCTTCTGGATTTGTTCAGAAGCATTGAAGGCGAATTGATAACTGGAAAGTGCGTCATTACCAGCCTTAAGAGAATTTGCATTCAAGAAACTACTATTGTGTATCTGTCCCTTTTAGTATCATATTCAACATGTAAGTAGCTTTCTCTCCATTAGGGTATCATGACATGTTCAAAGATGCTATCTTTAGACCATGGGGAATTTGACCAGTTACATCTCCTAATAGAGTTTGTCCATGCCTTGGACTCCAACTGATCTTTGTAATGTCAGTGGGCATAAAATCAGTAAGAGAGATTGAAAAGTGAATAAATCAATGTTTGTGGAGAATTAGTAGGAGGGAGATTGAAAATTAAAGAAATAATAGAAGCAAGTTTGGTTGAGATGGACTAAAATGGAAAGTAATCAAATTTGGTTTGGATGGAAGGAGTAGTCAAAGACAAGCTAAAAAAGTTTTAAGATGCGAGACTATTTTGTGTTTAGGAAGCATTGCCTTTCTTGAATTACTTGTGTATGTTTTGATAGCCCTCCTTCTCAAGTTTCTAAACATTTACTGTGCCTCAAGTAACATAGTTGCTTGTCAACATCTCCAAGCATGAATTGTGGCCAAAACATCAGTTTATAACCGTTGAAGAGAAACAAAGGCTTCTGGAGAAGTACAACATAGAGGAAAAATAGGTTGGTGCTGCTGTAGAGTGCTTCCCATGAATTTTAATTTCCATGATAAATATACCTGAAGTATGAAAGTTATTTGTTCGCCCCTTTCTCAAACAACTTGATTAAAATTCCACCTTTGTTTATTGATTTATCAGAAGTTCGTGAGTTTTTTTTTACTTGCCAGTGCTTGGATCCCAGAGTTCACCATTTCTTAAGTTCATAGCCTCAAAATGAAATAATTCTTTCTATTTAAATGTCTCTAACATTATATATTTTACATACTTTTTAATAAAATCTTATTTAGTATGTACTTCTGGATTTTTCAATATCAGCTTTAATTTTTTTTGCTTCTTTTTACTGTCTATTAAAGCATATCCAGTACCTTCAACATCATGAGAACATAAAATTGGCAATATTTCTTGTTTGCATATGAAAGTGTGTGCAACTTCGTTATACATGCTTTCTGCAGTAGTTGACGATGTAAATATCCAAAGCAGTTTCACATTTATGCATGTATGACTTGATCTTAACATACCTGTTGTTAAAACTCCTATTCAGCTCCCCCGAATTTCGCCGAAAGATGCACTTGCTTGGTACTATGCATATGAAAAGGGGATGGTGTTAAAAATTATGTACAATGCTGAAGGCACTAAAACTCTAGACGCCAGCGTTGGGGCATGCGGTTGATTGCCCGGGTAGTGCACCCTGTCTTCTTCAGCCGGTCGGTCGCCCGGCCAATCTTATCATCGGTCGACCAGCTATCCTTCTACAAATCCAAACTTTTCTTCTACCAAATTGTATTGGCCTTCACGTCGAAACCTTTATTTCCTCATAAATATTCATTCTTGAATCTTTCATCATGAACATGATCATAAAAGACCTTCCGTAAACACCTTAAACTAGAGGCTTAGGATATAAATCCTAAATCATCATCCTACTAACTTTCTTACCAACAAAGAATCCATTATTCTTACACAAAAGTTTGGTCTATTACAAATATGAGTTTTAAATGTGCTAAAAAGAGATGAGAACATCACTCATAAGGATACAAAAATCCATTAGACTCAACCAAGGTTACAAAATGAAGGATTTATATACGAAAACCGAAAATGGTTAATGTAAACCTACCTAAATTTAGCAATATTCCAACAAAAAGATAACAAAAGAGATGTTAAATGCTTCAGAAAATACATGCATTTGACATCTCATCACTCGTCTGCCTCTCCCATCGCTCATCGTTGGAGAAGGATCTGTTGTCGTATCTGTTGGGTTTTGGACTAATGCCAATATAATTTCTAATTAAATATTTATTGATAAATGTTTAGGAACCTGAAATGTCACACACAATAGAATTTGTTATTGGGATTTAATGGATTAATGAGATATTGAATCCACAAAGGCTAATTGGCAATTATTTGTTTATGGATTATTTGATAATCAACATAAATATGGACGGAGTATTGTAAATGGTATGAGTTATCATTCCTCACAATCAATATTGATTTGGACGATCAATGCTGACTTTTTTTTAAAAAATTAAAACCACCAAAGGTGGAGGGAAATTTGTATAGGGCTCCCTAAACCCATGAAAAGGCGGTAGAAACCGCAAGCCTAACAAGGCTATAGTTTGTACAAAAACCTCGAAGAGGCAGCTAAGTAAGGGACATAAAAAATTCCCGAAGCACGGGTAGTGCTTCCAAAACTAATCTTAAAAGAGAGTGTTGATTCCTAGCACACTCTTTATTATAGACATACTAGTGGTGGAATCTCATGAAAAACTGGCCTTTGACAGAGACAACTTTGCGAATTCGCACGCGAAAACTCAATTTAGCCTCTGCAATAGACCGATTCTAGAGATAACCATCCTGGTGAAAACTCTACATATTAAAGCATCAGCTGTGAACATTTGGGTGCTGCTCAGATTTGAGAGATCCTGATAAACTAGATGCAAAGCTTTCTTGGGAAGGATACAAGGCACCAGCCATTTCCAGACCAGCATTAACATCTGCGGTCATACCATCCGCACCAATTCCTTTGTTGCTACTCTTCCTTGTCAAGATCCTGATCAGAATCATTTGTTTGGACTGTACATCAGAGCAGACACTTCCATCATAATTTGTTAGGAAAACAACCTGAAGAATGTTTTAAACATCAGTAGCATCCATTCATGTAAGGTGTCCGGATGGCGGGGGTTCCCTACATATCTAAAGTTACTAGACCTCTGATTTTTTCTGGCAAGTGGGACAAATTGAAACTATTGTTCAGTTTGAAAGCATAGCAATGTTTTGCAACAGCATAAGCAACTAGGTTCCCCTATCTAAAGGTATGACAAATAGGCGTATTATAATCCATTTTTAATCTATCACACAGATAAAATAAAGGTCAAGGAGCCTTGTATGGGTCATTAACTGCAGTAATTGCCATGCTACAGTCCGATTCAGTCATACATGGTGTAAATTGGGTTGATGTTGAAAAACCCTGTTCTATTGCTCTCAATTCCGCCTCAAGGGGTGATTTTGAAGAAATAAAACTGCATGTGATAGAAATTACCTGACCATGCTTATCTCGAACCACAATTCCCAGTCCTGCCTTATCAGTGTCATGCCATGAGGCATCGACATTAACCTTATAGCCTGAGTTGTGTTTTTGCTATCTAATCACCAATGTTCTTGGTTTTGGAGGTCTCGGCATAACTGGGAAGAAACCAGAAACTGCAAGCTCTTTGTCAGAATCCTTATTAGTGGCAAAAGGTTTTGCGCTAAAAATGTAGAAAACATCATCCCTAATAATTCTAACCATTTAGTCAACAGTAGGATTGATATTTTCTACATTTTTGCATTTCTCGCTTTCCATAGGGCCCAGCAAGTGAGACTTGGTATGATTTGGAACAACAAAGAATGTAGTCTAGTGATACCTTGAAAAGACCAGTAGAAAGATAACATATCCCATAGAGAATTGAAAATCATATCCCATACACTTTGAGCAAAAAAACAATCATTAAAAAAGTGCTCAAGTACATCACAGTTTTCACATAGAAGGTATTTGGATGGCAAGTAGAAACTTATGACTGTTAGTACATCAAAGAAAGGGAGAAAATCATTTAGTAGTTTCCACATGAAAATTGAAATCTTCTTCTGTAACCAGGGATTCCAGAGCTTTGAGAGAGATATAGAATTACCTCTTGTCTTCTTGATAGCATTATGAGCCGACCTGAAGGTAAAGTGACCTCTTGTCTCCGGTTTCCAGACCAATCTATCTTCCTTGTGAAAAATTATTTTTGCTTCATATATAAGAGAGTAGATGTCAGATTGTAAAAGTGCTTGAATGCTGGGAAGGAAATGTAGTATTTTTCTATGAACTGGAAAACTGTGCAGTCAATGGGGATGTTAGTAAGATCTGGTATATATTTATCAATCAAGGTACCCTTCCCTATCCAGTTTGCAAACCAGAAATTACAACTACCATTTCCCAGTATTACTCTAGTGAGCTTTTCAGCCAGAGCATTAACAGAAACAATCCTCTTCAAGTTTTGTGATTTCCTGGCAGGAAGAGGTAGTGCCCAGAGAAATTGAGTCCATAGTGCTTTGCCTTGTTGAAACTTCCACCACAATTTAAGGGAGCATGCCCTTATTATTGTGTTAAAGGATCTTAGACCAAGCCCATTTTGGGTAACAGGATAGCATAAATCACTCCACATTCTCCATACTTTCTTTGGTTTGAGCTCAGTTTCTCCCCAAAAAAATGTGGTCATCAGTTTCTCAAGTTTTTTAACAACACTTTGGGTTGGTTGCATAACAGACCAGATGTGTTGTGGGACTGAGTAAAGACAAGTCTTAATGAGAGTGATTTTACCACCAGAGGATAGCCACTTATTTTTCTAGTTGAGGAGTTTGCCTCTAACCATTTAAACTAAGGGCTGGAAGTGAACATTGAGTATCTTACCATTAAAAATGGGGCAACCTAAATACTTGAATGGGAAAGCACCATGTTTCATTCCAAGAATGGATTTTACCTGTCTAATTTTGGAAACTGATGCATGCCTAGCCAAATCGAAATCACTCTTTTCGAAAAATAACCAGAAAATCTTTTATTCTAATGAGATTCTGTTTGGAGGATTTAAGGAAAATGACAGTGTCATCATCATAACTAAGATGGGAGATGGGAGATATGCCTCTTGGAATGTCGAAATATTCCAGTTTCCCTGTTTGAAACACATATGCTAGACTTCTAGTAAAGGACTCTAAAAAATGTTAAAAATAAAAGGAGAAAGGGGTCTCCCTGCTTAATGCCTCTTGATGATTTAAAAAAGCCATTGGGTTTACCATTTATCAACACAGAAAAATATGCATGGCTGATGTTTTTCATGATGCAGTGTACTATTCTACCATGCATGCCAACCTTTAATAAAATGTTGTTAAGAAAGCTCCAATTAACTCTGTAAAAAGCCTTCGTAAGATCCAATTTAATTATACAATTTGGATTCCTGACTTTCCTATCAATAAACCTCACCATTTCCTTTAGATAAATTACACTATCCGATATATCTCTATTTTGCATAAAAGCTGTTTGTTGAGGAGAGATAATGTTAGGCATTAGAGGTTTTATCCTTTCCATTAACATTTTTGAGAAAATTTTATTAATGAACTTAGACAAACTTATAGGCCTGTAATTATCAAAGGTAGATGGGGATTTTTTTTTTGGTATCAGTGTAATCCAGGTGGCCGCTATACCTCTAGGGATAGGGTAGCCAATAAAAAATCATTAACAGCATCTAAAAGATCATTACAAATTATGGTCCATCTTTTTGTAAAGAACTTTGATGAGAAACCATCAGGGCCTGGACTACTATTCTTGTTAAGATTAAAAACCACATTTTTTAGCTCTAAAATTTCCACTGGTCTGATGAGATGTTCATTATCAGAATCAGTAATGAGTTTTGGTATCTGGCTCAGAAAATGTGAAAAGAAAGGGGCATTTGTGGGATAATTGGGTTCAGACAATAAGTTAGGATATTAGCTTATTGCTTCTGATTCAATTTCATTAATGTCCTCTAGCCAAACTCCCTGGGAGCTTTTGATTTTTGTGATACTAAGACTACTTCTTTTCTCTTTGATAGAGTTGTGAAAATATTGAGTATTTTCATCCCCATCTTTTAGCCATCTAATTTCTGGATTTTTGTTTCCAAATTTTTTGTTGCTCTTTAAGAGCTCTAGATGAAGAGATTTTTTCTATTTGAGTTTAACTAACTCATTGATTGAGTTATTATCATCAAAGATTATCTCTTGCACTCTAAGGTTTTCCTCAGCCTCTTTGACATTTTTATGACTATCAACGAAAACCTGCCTGTTCCAGGTTTTAATGGTGTGCTTTAATCTATTTAATTTAAGAAAAAAGCCAAACATTCCTGATTCCTTAAGTGGCTGATCCCAGTCATTTTGTATAACTTGTAAAAATTCATTTATGTTGAACTATGTATTTATAAATCTAAATGACATGGGGGAGGAGGGTGTTGAACTACCTACTGTTACGAGGAGAGGGGCATGGTCAGAGGTTTCTCTATTCAAAATTTGGATGGATGAGGAGGGAAACTTTGCACTCCAATGAGAAGTACACAGTCCCATGTCCATTCTCTAGATGGTGGGTTTATGCTCTGGATGCTAGGGCTACAAGGACCTTTGTACTCACTAGATAACTTTATTGAGTTAAAATCAGCAATGAGTAAAGAATTCTCCAGCTTCCAGTTAGTTAGGACTTCCCAAAGTAGTTGTCTACCAGGTACGGTTCTTAAACCATAGATAAAAATTCCTTCCATGGAAGCATTCAATTTATAACTATGTATATCAACTGCTAAGAATTGAAGTCGGTCAGTTTTAAGAGTGATATTAAGTTGGTTATTCCACATAAGCCAAATTTTACCACTAACAGATTGCAAGCAGTTGGAGAAATTCAATTTTCTCATAAATTTTTCACATTTTTTTTATTCTTATGCCATGGTTCAATTAGACATAACAATTCAATTTTGTGATTTTTAACAAGTTCTGAAAGTCTTAACAGAGAGGTATTCATTCCTCTAATATTTCACACTAACCAGTTAATTCGAAGAGTTGTGCTATTCATTTAGAACTGGTTTTAGAGCTTTTTGAGATTGATCTTGTGAGGATTTTGTTGGGTGAGAAGCTTTTGTTGATTTGAGTAAAGAAGTTACTAAGACCTGATTTTTTAGCAAGAGTTTCACTAGCATCAGCAATAGTAAGAACTTCACTATCATTATCACTAGCAGCTACTGTCTTATTTGCATCAGTAGATATCTCCTCATACATAGGTGTAAGGGATATGGTGGGGTTACTCACCTGAGTTGTGTTTACCTGACCATAGTTATCATCCTCCGTAGATTCTGACACTACCTTTACTTGTTCATGCTCTAGGTCCTCCAGTTCACCATTGATTGTGTCATCATTTTTCTTAGTCAGCAAAGGTAAAAATCCGTTCCTGTTCTTTCTTTCCTGTGAGTGAAATATCACACCATTAGTTTTAAAATTATTAGGGGAGAAAGATTCCATACCTTTGTAGACGTTGGGGTCATCCAGAGCATATGTGTGTTTGAACTGGGGGGGTTTCAAGGAATCCACCAGTGAGATTAAAAGTTTATTCCAATGAAGAGCCAGTTTCTTTTGCAGCCTCATATTTTAGTACAGTTTGAGGACCATTGTCACAGTCATCCTCAATTATGATAGGAGTGTGAGCATTTTGACTAACATCAACAGGTATGGCATCAGGAAGGGTATGTTCTCTGATGAGAAACTTCTTTTGGTACTGATGCTTTGCTTCTTTGGCTTTGTCCTTAAAAGAGAGGCTTGAGGTCCCGACTATTTTATTTTCCTTATGAGAGGCATTCTCAGATGTGGCATTGGCTATATTCCGTATCTTTGGGACTCCCTTGAAGAGTTTATTAACCACCTTGTTCTGGTGAGCCATTTTTTAAAGGACCTTATCTTCCATTTCTAGGGGGGCTATCTGCACAGTATCATCTTCCTTTGGTGCTGGTTCTCTTTGTCTTAATTCTCTCAGTTTTCTCAGTTCAGGCTGCAGGAAAGTGCAGACAGGTTCATCATGGCCTGTGGCTCTACAGTGGTGGCAATACTTAGGCAGATCTTCATATTCTATGGGGAACTTCATAATATTTTCATCATCAATCCCAACCCTTATAGTGGAGCGAAGATTTTCCTAATATCCACCTCGACACAAATCTTTATAACCGAGGGTCTTGTAAGAGCAGATGTGGCAGCATCCATTTTGACAAAATTCCCAATTTGATTGCC
>JAUOBV010403986.1:0-10503 GCA_032360425.1 Rubia occidens | reverse complement strand
ATTAGTTTAACTTATTTTTGAAAAGAAAAATAATGATAATTAAATTTTATTTTAGTATTATTCCATACCACCTCTTTGAGAATTCAAATGAGAAACTAAAGATTACTAAACCTCCGATAGTCTTTCTCAATTTTCAAAAAAAATATTAATTGTCTTTCTAAAAATTACAAATTTACTATTGATTTTTTACTACTTTAATATCCATGTTAGTGTTTTAAATATATAAATTCTATAAGAGCTCTCATAACAGATGGTCTGTCGTTAGTTTCTAAACAATCCATTGTATTTATTCACTTATACAATGCATTTGTCAAATTAAACACTAAAATGTTAAATTTAAATAAAGAATTTTTAAAGTTTAATATTGTATTTTTTTACAAGTATAATATTTCTTAAATTTTCACATTCAAACACCCCTGATGACATGTTTTAACTTACAATTTATAATTAAAATTTAAAAATACAAAACTTAAGTTAAAGGATAAAGTGGCATGTCCATGAGTTTATAAACATGCCACATTTCCCAAAAAATCCTCTTCATTCTAAATACTTTTAATATAAATATGTTCATTTCATACCTCCCTTGTCATTTTTAACTTATGTACTTCCAAACATTTGCCTTTTCTATTACTTATTTATCTATAGTTTAAAATATTTATAATTAAATACATTTTTTAGTTATTGCGATGAACAATGATAATAAAACTAGAGTTTGTCTCTTAAAAGACGGTCTTTCCACAAGTTATGGAAATACCAAGGTTTAAATTGCAAATTAGAAGAAATCAAGGTAAAATTTTTGGGTTGTATTAATAGTGTCATAAACTTATAACTACTACTCATTGCATATTACAATTTTAATATTGCGACTAAAACCTTTTACATTTCTATATTTCTAATTCAACCTCATATTTCGATAGGCATACGGAAAGACGGTCTTTCACAAAAAATTTCCATAAAACTAATGTATATTATAATCAAAATTTTAAAAATATATTTTATTATAACATCATGCTTCATTTCAAATCCTTTTCTGAAGCAGACATTAAATTTTAAGTTAAATTAACAATTTCATGATTAAAATATTAATATTTGAATATTTTTATATTAAGTATTCAACTATTCGTCCCTTATTTGTAAGTAAAATGTGGATGTATAGTAGTAGTACTAGAGTGCAAGAGGTGCCTATGATGCTTGCACGACTCAGACGTCTACATAGTTTTTGTGCAAAAACTATTAACCATCTTACTCCCTACCTTAAATTAAAGTTACTCATAGCTTGAAATATCTTTTTTGTTTTACTCGAGCTTGGTTTTTAACCTTGTTAGTATTACATGTTCCAGACAAATTATGAACGATACGTCAATCACGACCTGAACATTAAAAACAAACAGCTTCAAGTGGACAATGTTAATCTTAGAAATGTTCTTTCCAACAATATATGTGCAAAATGCATTCATCAACGGGTGGTTCAATCTCCTTTATGTTGGAGAATATTAGGCTGAAAAATGAGGTTTGTATCTCTCCTGAATATTTTCAAATATCATTTTCATTGTAATATTTTTATAATTAAGATTTAAACTCATATCTACGATAAAATAAATGTAGTATCAATTATCATAACATCTTATTAACTTATAATGTTTCAATCATTATTGTATTTAACTTGTTTTTTTTTTGTTAAGCACTTACACAATTAACATTATAGAATGTTGAAAACTTTAAATTCCAAATTATCTTGGTTATTTAATAAATGAAATGGTAACTTATTTATTTTTTTGCATTCCCCCATTCACAACGTAAAGTACAAAACTAGTTGAAAACTCTAATTCTGTGTGATAAACTATCTTGTCTTGATTTCATTGTTTCATAAAACTTGCATATGTTTGCCCTTTTCTTAACACGTTTTTATTTTAAGTTTTAGAATGAATACAACTAACCCACGACATTTTTTTAGCATTTTGTTTCAAAACCTGATTTTTAGACATTTGAATTGGTGATCACTTGGATATAGTGTATTTATAAATAAAAATACTAAGAAGCAATTATTACTTTCTAAATTTAAACAAACTAAATCCCTCATGGGTTATGTTAGAAGATACTATAAATTTTTCTTATTTATCAGATGACATGCTACAAAATAACATATATTATACAAATTTAATGCAAACATTATTTTAATAGTAATTGAATAGGTTAAAATTATCTTCCATTTACACAATAAACTTTCATTTTTAACTTGCAGCTTAGAATCCCCAACAGTGTTTAGGCCCCCTAATATTGGATCCACCAGTCATGCCCTTGAACTACAATGTTCCATATCTTCCTGGGGTTACTTCATTATCTGGACATGCGCCAACAACTGCTCAAAGTGAATAATGTGTTTCATGCGGAATTCATTGTACCTTCCGATGCATCACGGATAAACAATGGTTCTTCCTCTCTTTCAGATGGTAAATACAGCAACCATTTTTTATACTGATGATATATGTTGGTGACATATAGAATATATTCCTTCTCATGTCATAATTTAATCCACAAAAATAAAATATTTAGCATGGAAAACTTGATTCGTAAAATCAATAAGTGGACTCCTTGGTCGTAGTACCAAAATTTGGTAATTTTTATCCTTTACCATTATACACAATTATTGAGATATATTCCCATTCATTAGTGGGTGGTAATTTCATGAATATTTTATGTGTATAGTGTACCTTTTTAAAATACATTACTAATACACTAAAATTTTCATTTGAAAATAGTTTCATGTATACTCATCACCTCTTCTTTTTATTATTAAGATTATTAATTGAAATATTTTTTATTTTTATGAAATTTATATAATATATATAGATGATACATGTTCGTATATAAAGATTTAGCACACAATATTTTATAATAAATCTTGTGGATATAGTGTGGCTTATTCAATTGTGGGGGATACCATTTGATTTTTTTTCTAATACCTTATTTTGGAAATAAGTTTTCCTTTTCCATTTAATTTAGGGTGACAAATTTTGTTGAATTTAACATATAATAGAAAGAAGATATTTTGTTATGGGATTTATTTTTTACCTTTTTTAAATACATATCTCTCCCTGTAGATGTGTTTGAATAAGAAATTGAGCTTGCTCGTCAGTTTTTATATCTTTCTTACTTTAGCCAGGATCTACCAAGGGATATAAAAAAAATTTGTTGACTGCATTCACTGGAAGTTTTGAGTGGCTTTCAATTTTTATTTTGGTGATATACTTATAAATACCAAGCTCTAGTTCATATAGTAAATCAGTATAACTTTAGCTTGGAGGGACAACTTTGAAAAAACTTTGTTTCTGCTATAAAATGGAACCCTTTGTTGTTTCTGATGATGCAACCTACACCAGCTCTTCAATTTTTTAGAGAAGAGTTATCTGAGCTAAGCTTAAAATATTTTGGAAGTAACCAAGAGATTATTTTATGTATCTATTTTTCAAAGCCCCTGTGTACAAACAATCTAGAAAAAATTGATGTGAAGTCCCAATAAAATATGAATTGCATATTCACAAGGATGTCATTTTACCGATGTAGTATGTTCCTCGTGTTATGTTTGTGTTTAGTTATTGTTATCAATTATGAAACTGTTTCTATAAAACCACAAAAACTAAACTATGATACAAGGAAAAATTCTTATAAGAAAACTGAAGTCATTCAGTTTAGGCTTCAGATTTTAATAATAATATTACTTGTCCCAAAGATATTCAGATTTGGAGCTTTATATATTTAAAACCTTGTTAATATCATCCTAAATCTAAGTAATTTTCGGGCATCTGTTAAAGCAATGGTGGATTGATTCTGATTCATTCAAGCGGAAACACTAAATGGAGGGTAAACGAAAAGAAATGTCTTCAAGTGCATTGGGAAAAGGAACTATTCTGTTTAATAATCTCAAGTTCATGAAGCTCAATTTCTCGGGGAATATAGAAGACCAGAGATGTTAAAATGAAGGGATCTTCTCTTCTTTGTGTCTTAGGAGCTCATAATCTTATCTAAGACTGAAGAGGACCTTATGTGGGGGTTTCCAGACTATAAAATCCTTAAATTTAACAAAAAGTTGATGGCTTTTTTTTACAGAATGTGTAGAGCCTAGTTTAAGATCTTGTTTCTTAAAACTTCATGGTAGTATGTTTGGTTGTTAAAAAAATATTCTAAAACATATAAGTCCTGGTAAGTAATTTCTATGTAATGTTCCAAATGATTTGTTAGCGGTCTGAGGCTTGTTAACTTGGCATCCAAAAAAGAGACATGGTTTTTTCCTACATTGATATAAGTATTTTGCATAGAGATCTCACGGAATTCATTAATTCTTTTCAATGATTTTGAACTTTTATGATGTTCTTACACTAACCATATGAATTTTGTCCACAAGTATTGGTTTTGTTGAACATTCCACCAGAGTTTGCTGAAAAGCTTTTGGTCATGGTATGAAATTCTTGAAACCTAAGCCATTTTCATCTTCTAGGTAGCATAATTATAGAAATGACTCCATGTAGTCAATAATGTTTCAGTTCCAAAGAAATGTTTCCATTTTTTATGGATTAAGTAAAATATGTGTTTAGTTGGCTTTAAAACCATGATAAAATAAAGTTGAACTGAGGAAAGGATATGTTTGATAAACATGATTTTTTCTGCTGGGGATAAGAACTTGTTCTACTAGGATTGAATTCTATCTTTAACTGCAGTAAGAAAATTGAGGAAGTATGTATTATTAGCTCTACGGATAAATATATGGCTTCCTAGAAATTTAAATGGGAGGTTGCCTTTAATCACTTTGGTGTATGCTTTTATGTTTCTAATTAAGTATAGTGGAGTTAGCTTTGATATGAAGAAAGAAGATTTTTCAAAATTGAATTTTTGATCAGTGGCCATCTTATAGGGTTTTAGGAAGCTGATTATTTTTTGAATCCCAGTTTTAGAGTATTTCAAGAAGATTGTTGTACCATCAGTGAAAGGGATATGTGAGACTTTCACTATCTGAGAAGGTCGCTTATAGTACTCTAAGTTTGAGTATTTGAATAGAAAATTAAGATTTATGGAGAAGGTTTATGGTAATATGAATAAATAGCAACGGAGAGAGTCGGTGTCCCTAAGTGAGACCTCTAGAAGGTTGGGGGGAAATGGTGTTCCATTGATTAAGACGGAAAAAGCTTAAGTGATGTTTCCCAGGAAAATCGTTACCAGTTTTTTAAAGAAACCTAGGCGAATTAGCAATAATTCAAAATATTACACCTCTGTATTTCATTTGAAATTCCAGTGTTGCACAGTCACAAAAATTAATTTCTTATATTTTTAATTTTGGGGAAAAAATTATTGATGGCTCTCGTATTTACTAATTTTGGCATGCATGTGCTAGATCAAGTTCATATGCCTTGATTAAACATATATATTAAAATTAGTGAGCATTGACTTTTAGAATTGTATTTAGCTTTAACAAAAAATTATTCAAAATTTCATAATATGTAAAATTGCATTTCCCTTTGATCATAATTTTCAAGATTAAAACTAATCTTATAAAACACTGTTTCTTTGAAGCTAAAATTAATTGTTTTTTTAAAACTTTCCAATATGCTTCTTTCCTTTCTAGAAAATTTCATGTTTAAAAAAAATGAATGATCAATATCATTTTAGTTCTCATTTTATTTTTCCTAAACTAGATCGATGCTCATTATTTATAAACTCCTCACTGATAAGATTACTCCAAGAACCTGATTGGTGAGGTGCACTAGAATGGAGAATACCAATTAACCTATTGTATTATCCCAGTTATACCAAATCTAAGCTCAAAACAAGGAGTTTTACACAGCCTAAGTTCTTCTTCACATATTCCTTGGTTTCTTAAGTTTCATTAACCCAGATGGTTACAACATCACTGTCATATTTTTTTTGTAGCACTCAAATGATGGTCACAAACTTTTCCATCCCCTTTCATAATATATACTTTATGCATATTTATGCTAGTTTTTAGATTTTCAAGGTCAATAAAATTAAATCCATTTGAGCCTTCATTCCAAGATTATAATAAAAAGAACTTATATGACCCTTCCCACGTTGATTTATTAACACTATTCAGGAATTCATTGGATTTTACAAGTCTCAAGGAACTATAACTACACTATTAGTTCGAATTGATTTTTTTTCAAAAATCATTTAATATTTCATAAGAATTGTTAGCTAATAACCACATATACAACAAACTTACATTAAATTTCAAAATTGTGGATGAATATAATGGTAGATCATGACTTTATCTTAAATAATAATTAAAACATTTCACTTTTTGGTAATGTAAATAGTACTTATCGACATTTTATTGGCTGTAAATAAATTTAAATACATGGAAACTATATAAACAATATGAATCGCCCAAATATTTATTTTCCATTTATTTGAGACTTTGTGAAAATAAGAAAACTGATAAATTTATGTTAACAATAGTGTCTGTAATTTATGCTTAACAACGTATACACAACTGTTTTACACGATTTGATTCAGTAAATAATAAATCAAAAGTATTACACATTTTTTTTATATATATTTTATGAATTATTTAGCTTTAGAGAAACCTCTATAGAGTCGAAGGTAATTGTAAATTTAACTACTAATTAATATGCTTTGAAAAATGGTATTTATTTATTTGACTTGAAAAATTCAATAAATATGAAGTTTCAAAAATATTTTTAATTTCACTGTCACAATACTTTCAAGTTCTATATAAATAGAACGATCCTTTAAAGTTTTTTTATAACACCATTCTTAGGTAGCATTAAACATAAGGTCCATTTTATGTAAACCTTTCATTGAATTAGTTATGTAATTTTGTAAACTATAAAAATTGAGTTTCGAAGCCAAAAATAAAGGTCTTATTTTGTTTTCATAGTTTTTGATTGAAGTAGACGCCACTTAAATATATCTCCATGCTCTAGTTTTTCTCTATAAATTTTTTTTTTATTAGAGGACAAATAATTTTTCAAACTCATGTCCTCAAATAGTTCCCTCTTCATCCCCTCCCATCCCTGATTTTCATTATTTTTTCATCGGAATTGAACTTTGGTGCTTTCAAGATTGTATTTTTATTTAGTGTAGAAAATCCTTTAATTTAAAAAAAGGATATTGCTAAATTAAAACTCGTAATAAAAGTTTGTGGTCTTCTATGTGTATGGATATATATATATAAATTTATATTTATTTATTTTTATGACATTTAACTATTTTTTGCACATTTAATTTTTTTTATGAATATTAGAAGAGATGAAATGTTAATAATATATTCATTTTTTTAAAAACTTCATTAAATTCTTATTTTATTACTTTTTTTAAATATAGTTTCTGCCTGGAATTTCCAAATTCAACAGAAGAAAAACTCAAGTTTCGGTTCCAAAGCAAATGTTCACAACTCAAAATAACCAAAGTCATACAAATTCAATAAATTCAATGCAAAATAATATTTTTAAGTATATAATTAATAATATTAAATAAAAATATATAAAATTTATTCATGATTATTCTCTTTCATTTTCGATGAAAAATATACAACTACTTATGATTGCCATATTGAAAAATGTATATTTGAGATAAATGATTTCTTTAAGAATATTTTATAACTATATATATTGATGATAAATTTTTACTACTACAACAAAAAATAGAAATAATTTTAAAATAGTTAATTTTAAAATAGTAATTTTCCTCTGAACTATGGCTTTCGCTCTTAAAATTATTCTCACGTATTTTTTATTCATATGAAAATTTACAGATCAATTTCTCTCACCGTCACAAATATTTTATTCTACACAATAGCTGTTACTTTATTTTGTGCACCACAATGGTAAATGATAAGATATCAAAAATGTCATTTGTTATATTTTTCTTAGATTAGTATTTTTAAGAGCTTAACACTATACTTTTTTTCCACTGGGTTTTTTAATAAGGTAGTGTGCTCATATTTAGAATTATTTTTTAAATATTGTATTTTAGGAGTTTTGATTTTATTAGAATTATATTTGGTAGGTTCAAATAACGTAGATTCATTTAAGAATTCATCCAATATTTGGATTGATTTACTTAGATGAATATAGTAATAATTTATATTTAAATTAGGTATTGTAGTTGGATATGATTTTAGCTTCTTAAAGCTGCCATAACTCTTTTCAGTTTCTATTTGTACTGGCTAAATTTTACCCTATAAATAAAGGGGTTTGGCGAGAATTTTAATAACTTTTATCAATCAAATATTCAGAATTTTGAGACATTCTCATTATCTTCATTGTTGCTTAAACCTGCAAGCTATTTAAGTGTACCCTACGGCTAGACGCTTATAAAGAACCCTTGTGATCTTTTTTTTAATAGGTTGGGGTTTATATTAAAAGGCTCCCCATGCCAATAATAAGAGAAAAACTGAAATTGTTTTACATGCTGCTCAAAAGCTGAGTGATGATAAAAGTAACCTTGATACATAAAAGGAGCTATCAAAAAAATTATGAGAAGCTCCTATCTACCTTCCATGTGATTCCATTTCATAAATCCTCACCCCTTGTGTTAATTCATTTAATGGCCAGACATGGAAGGAGATCATGACCTAGATGCATTGATCGGTTTTGCTTATGGTAGGAGCTCTTTGAGTTTGCATATGAAGGAGCACCAAAAAAACAGATGATAGTAGGATGATTCTGTGATGGCCAACAGAAGATCCATATGCAAGTGGATCCAACATTCCAAGGTGCAGCAAGAGATTGGAAATAAAAGATCATACTGGATGTAAGATGAGTCTCTCATAGGTGCAGCAAGAATGCAAAGGTTCCATGTAACCATTGTTTGCAAGGTTTGCATCAAAACTGATCCTTCTAAGCAATCTGCAAGAAGGAGAAAAGAAGAGCAGCAGTACCACTATGACGAAGAGAAAAGATATTGTATTATAGGAAAACAGCGACAAAACTGAATATGTAAACCAGCAAAAACAGCTTCCAACAGCAGCCGCTATGTCCATGAAATTAAGGTGGATCGAAAATCTCCGTTCTCAGATTAGGAATTTGCATTTCATCCAAAAGAATTAGTCCCCTTGTTCTAGCGTCCATATTATGCCGCTTAATTATGTGAGTGAGCTGATTAACAATCTATTTCCCTCCATTTGTAACAATAGAATCCGCCACCATATTACTTTCTCTATGTATATGAACCAGTGAGACTCCTGAAAGCATATCCTTAATTGTTCTACATAGGATATAAAGATCAAAAGGAGCTTTGAGAGGGGATTGGATATAAGTTACAGCATTTTTACAATCAGTTTCCACAATTTCTAACCTAAGATTCTCTTTCCGTGCGAAATAGATACCTAAATCAATAGATATTAGCTCAGCCTCAAGAGGTGAGGCAGCTGCCCTTTTGTCATAAAAAGCATTCACCATCTTACCTTTGTCATCTCTGAAAATGATCCCATGAGAAGACAAAACACCATTTTTAAAAGATGCATCCACATTACATTTTAGACCTAAACCAGGAGGTTTCCATGTACAAATGGAGACCTTATTTTTTGGTTTAGAAAGCAAAGTAGGAATCAGACCAGTGGTGTACCAGAATTTATCATTTTGTAAGTAGCTGTTCATGGGGAATGCCAAAAAATGCAGAAATTGAGATTCTTGACTGCATAAATGATGGAGTTTGTGGAAGGGTGTGCATTGTCATATAGAAAAGCATTTTTTGCTTTCCACAGCTCCCAGAAGGTGGATAGACCTAGAATTAAAATGATGTTGCTATGGACCCTAGACAAGGCAGGGTTATGAATATAGTATGACAATCTATCCCACAAAGAGTTAAAATACTGTGTATTAATTGCCATAAGAGAGTGAATTTTCCTCCATATTTCCATAGATAAAGGGCATGCATTGTAGAAATGTTCCATTGAATCCACCTCATTACATTTCCAGCATTTAGAAGGGAGATTAAAACCAATCTACGTAAAATGTCATCGAAGGGCAGTAAATTGTTCATAATCCTCCAATTGAAAAAAGAGATTTTACCGGGAATTTGAGTCTTTCAAATCTTCTTTAGAGAAAGTCGTGCGGAGCCATATTCTCTCAGCCTACAGTAAGAGGTTTTAATGGAGAAATTACCATCTATTGCAGCTGTCCACACCAACCTGTCCTTGTGGTTGCTGTTGAGAATTATCCTCTGCAAAAAAGAGATGATCATGGTAGCCAAATGAGGCTCCAAAATTGGGATTAGCTGCTCTTTGTTTTCTATGACCATAGCAAGTGTAAAATTAGGGAAAGGGATTGATAAAATAGGCCATTTGTAGTACAAAGCCCCTTCCCCTGACCAGTTACCATTCCAGAAGCTGCATTCACCATTTCTGGGTTTGATTTTAGAATTTGCATTGCACAATTCTGTGACATCGCAAATTCTCTTCCATAGAGGACAAGATTTTGAAGAATCAGGCAGAGACCATATAAAATTGGACCAAATAGTATCATTCAA
>JAUOBV010403769.1:0-10504 GCA_032360425.1 Rubia occidens | reverse complement strand
GACCTAGATTCTCCTTTGTGGTCTTACAAGTAGGTTGCTCGTGAGTACTTTTCATCATCATTTTGTAGAAGGCCATCTGTGAGGGTGGTAGAAGATATTTGAATGCCTTTTGCAAGGATGATAAAAGATATCAAAGGTTATTCACAAGTATAGTAATAGATTAAAGGCCACGGACTCCAAAGCGTGGTAGTAGAAGGAATTGAGCCCGAAAAAGATAGATTTGATGTCCAAGGGGGGCAAAAAAGAAGCAGAGAAATTATAGTCTGAGAGTTTCACGGAGTTAAGGGAATGATCTGAGAAGAATCAGCCTTTGTGAGTGGTAGCATTGGATTTTTCTTCTCGAGCACTATAAAATCGACTACAAGAACTATCAACTCAGATCAGCTGTTCATCCGTAGTGGAGCAAACAAATCAGTCGGCCAACCAGCCGGCATGGTCCGTGCACGAAGCCAAGACCATCCGAGCGGGTCCATACAAAGTGACTTGCACAGATTGTTCAAATTTACACGGGCCATGCAAAGGTCCTTACACGGACCGTGCAAGTCTGTGCAGGCTATTACACCAAGGTTCCTAGTGCCTAAACGACTAAGAATGGGCATGGGCTGCTCTGTTTTACCAGGCCACGGGGTGTGAGAAATAGCATAAGCCGCATTGTTTTTATGAGTGAAAATTCCTTCCAGCTGACGATCCACGCCAAACGACATAGGCCACGTAAATCAGAAATTTTGAATCAAGCACTAGCCCACGACCCGTGTCGGTCTATCTGCTCCACCTTGTATGAAACTATAAGAGCCGTGTCAGTTTGTACGACCCACCTTACAATAGGCTACACGGTATGTGTCAGTCTGCATGGCTAGCTATGCATGAGGCTACATGAATCGTGCCATAGCGCATAGACCTTTTTGCACAGACCGTGTTGTTTGCGACCGACCGCGGAAATTGCGGTTGCTAGAGTATTTTGGCCATTTTTGGGATTTTTTCAAGGCCCAATTCCCTACTACCATATACATGGGTTTTTGTCTACTAAGGTGTAAATTTATGTCCATTTTTCATCTTCAATAGTAGCCTAGAGTGAGAAAATACTCTTCCTTCTCTCTAGGTTCTTTTTCTTTCTTCTCTTTACTTTTCTTTTGCCCAAAAGTATTGAATCCAATGAAATACTTGGGTTCAATGCCTAGGGAATAGTTAATTAACTTGATGATTATATTTGTATTCATGTATTAATGTTTTTTTGTGAGATTTATTAGATCTACCTATTTCTATGTGTTTTATAATCATTATGTTGGCTTGTTCTTTATATTCTTTTGAATTGCATGATTGTCACTCTTAGTTAGCACACAACGTAGTCTACTTTCATGTTGATGCATTTCTGATACCCCGAGGAAGGAAACCTAGATGCGTTTGGGGTAACGATAGTCCAGATCCACATGGGTGTGTTCATGTAAGTTGTGAGTCAACTTTACGATCGATCATGCACTAGTAAGCCGGGGAGTAGCTAATGTATAAAACTAGGGTTATCTTTGTGACCCTAGGAGCCATCGATAAGAGGCCTACTTTCTTTGCCTATGTAGGCCTAAGGGTAGAGCGTTCGTAGTGTTCCGACCAGGACTTAATGACACAGGGGGAGAATCAGACATGTGTAATAAGCCGTAGCCATTTTTGTACTCCCCTAGTTGTAGAGGTGAGGTCAATGGTTAAATTTATATGCGCACCCTTATGTGATAGATAAGGGGATGTTTTGACCATCGTCTTCACTACGTGCCACAAACACTAGAATAGGGTTATAGTTATTATATGTGATGAAATAGAGGATCAAAACATCATTAATCATGTTATGAAAATATTCCCAAAGAGCTAGTTTATACAGTTTATTCATGTGATCAATTGCATGTTAGTAGTTGTTAGCAAACTCCCTCCCAATGCATGTTTTACCAACACTGATTATTTATAACACGTGATCATATTGATGACTCGATCACAGTTGTGTGTAGTTGATTATTAGATTCCTAACATCTTTGTGGATGACCCCGGTACTTGCTACTATCTACCAATTCTGGTAGTATAGTATGGGAGCAACAATACAAATATCTATCTTTGACTTCACTTAGCCTCCTCTCTCTTCAATTAGTGGATCTCCCGTGATTTATTAGAGCGAAGCCGGGAGGGGGCAGGTCATCCTGTTTCATGTCGCCCTCATCAACAAGTTTTTGTCTCTCTACCTCTTTCAGCTCTTCGAAAAGCTTTTCCCTCGTGAGCCGGTGACCACACCTACCAGTGTGGTGGCTATATTTCTCTTATTTTCTATTCAAAGCATAATTAGTAAAGTTATTCTTAATAACGTGCAAGTAAGAACATTATATAAATGGATGTTAATTAAATTGCATCGAAAAATATTCACTTACATCAAATTTCGGAGACCTCCTAAGTTTCTCGAACTTATTCCACTCCTCCTCCATCCACTTGTACCAGCCCAAGGTTTAGCTTTCAATTTGTTTGTGCCGGCATTCACCACATGGATGTATTTATTTGCAATATTTATCTTCCAATTGCGGTGGGCGGCCCTCATCTTGATAAAAGCTTGTTCCTTAGAGAATTCCATTGATCCTCGTTCATATTTTTCTCAAACTTGGAGCTCGCCTGCAATTTCAAAAACATTGAAATTCTAAAATTATCTGTGGGTTGAAATATTTTTTTTTTAAAATTACATAATGAGAAAATGTAGCTATAAAACTGTCTTAAAATGTTTCCTCCTTCACGTCATCGGGGATGTCATGCCAGTGCCTTTAAGTACCAAACTTGATGCGGCTCCAGAATGCATAGTTACAATATGTAGTGAACGAGGACCAATTCTTTGAGCTGACCATATCATCTAAATTGAACTCGACCAGCACAGGATCCTTTTCCTTCCTGAGCATGATGGATTGACATGTGGTTGTCCCACGTGGTTTGCACCATGTGGCAATTTCAAATTTGTCAAAGGCATCACCACCCTTTCCTCCCCCCTCCCTCGATACATCATCTGTTCCTATTCTTTTTTTTGGACCTTGTCTCTCTGGTACCTACTCATGTTGTGTATCATCTTCCTGATTTTAAGGGGACCATTTTTCTAAAAAATTATTTTCAGGGGAAAAAGGAGAAGGGGTTCCTCTGCACGATTGTTTCCTTGAGATTCACCCCTCTTCCTCTTGGTGTTTTCTTTCTTTAATTTTGGATGGCATTTACAAAGGATTTTACCATTGCATATAATGAATATTAAAAAAATGATTACATGACATTAAAAAAAAATACACCACCATTCATAACCACATGATTTACCGAAACAACATGTCTAAAGAAATAGATAAATGAGGTTCTTACCAACATCAATAACAAAAAGTTCAACCAATCATGTCAACATCCAATAGTAGCCATAGTAACGTATTCCACCACAACCTAAAAAATACACCATTTGAACTCATTCACTTGTGTAATAAAAAAAATACAATATCATAGCATTCCTTATACGAAACATAAACAGTAAACACAAAAAAGAAAATTTTCTTCTTTGAGGCATTACATCGAACATGTATTGCACATACAATGTTTAATGATTCCTAAGATTAAATCACAAACTTAATTGGTATAGTTAGGGCTTAGGGACACTTACCGTCGCTTGATGAAATCTGTGGAGGGATTATACGGCCGGAATGGCCACCAGAAGATTCTTTGTTGGCGGCTATTGAAGAAGTTTTTATCCCAAAAAGGTTGGATCATCAATGTTATATACTAGTTAGGGTTAATGAAGTAATTATGGAGAGTAATGAGGAGTTATTTTGAGAGAGCAATGTGGGTTGATGGTCATTAATGAAGGAGGCAAAGAGGGGAACCGATGGGAAAGAAGACGAACTGGCGGTGGTTCCTTTCAAATTCCTTTATATAACTGATATGGTAGAACCGGTATAAGTGTTAGGATACCCGTGCCTATGATAATTAGCTCAAGTTTAATTTATAATATTCTGAAACCCGGAATGGAGCATCAGTACCATACCGGTGCTAATTCTGATTATACCGGTTCCTATGGGGGTCATCACACAGCTGCGTAGGGCTAATTAAATTATTATAATTAATTTTTTCCCCAACCCAAGAGGAAGAGGACTTAAAATTTTCTTAGTATGGGGCACCGGCACAGATAACTGTACTTATTAACACACATGTGCCTATAAGGTCATCACACAGCTATGTGAAGCTGCTTAAAATCATGATAATTAATTTTTTCCACAACCAGAGAGGGAAAAGGGCTTAAAATTTTCTAAGCATACAGTTCCGCCCACTTGCTTTAAATTGCCATATTTAGTTTTTGAAGGAAACAAAGAGCAAACCTGAAAATTAATGATTAGTATGGAGCATCGGTGTTGTAGTCGGTGCCAATGATATTATACCAGTGCCTATGCATTTCATTTTCCCACCTTTTCCTTGTGAAAATTATTAAACATTTTTCATGGCGCCAAAAATTGACAGCACTAGTACAAAGTGGTATACATAACTGTGCTAATAAATCAGTACCTTTCCATTGTTCCCATTTTGGGTCTCATGGCTAATTTGGATTTGTCGGATCACAAAATTGATCAAAGTACTAATCGATTCAGCAATGTACAATGAATAGATCACAATTTAGGCCTAATTGGGTAATCAGTGGTGGCCCAATTTAATTTTAGTAAAATTACATTTTTTATACACATTCAAAGCCATTTATTTCTCCGCACCCGAGTGATAATTCGGCCAACAATAGGAATTTGTTCGTGTTTGAAGAATATATGAACCAGATGTATGGTCCCAATCTCATTTTAAATAATTATTGAAAATAGGCCCTTCTAATGAGTTGGTTTACGTTGACTTCCATTACTACGCCACCCACAAAATTTCATTTCATTGAATAATTATGGGAACAAAAACTAATTTTTTGATTTTTTTTAAACGTGGAAAACCTCTTGTATATGTTCTAAAATAAATAACAGATGTTTACATAGTGGGGACTAAGAGAAATTGGAAAGGTGTATGAAGACTTATTAGTTTCCGGTCGTTGATAATTACTCCATATAAAATGTGGAAAATACATTAGGAAGGTTGAGATTATGATTATCTTCGAGCGGATTTTAGTTTGGAGTAAAAATTATAATTTTTGCATTTAGCTCCCTCCAAGAAAATTGGAATTGGAAATTCTGAAATTGGAAACACCCAAATGAAATTCAACATAATAGGATGATGACTTTGTGTTCCGGATATGAATTAGTAAAAGAAATGGCCTCGAAAGTGAACATTGACTAATACAATAATATATTTACAAATTACACAGTGGCCCGCAATAGTGTTACACCAATGACCATTGATCAAAAGTACTTGATTTTTATTATTTTTGCATAAATTACTTTCGATGCATTTTCTGAGAAGTGCTAGTGCATGTTCTTAAGTGATTTAGATTTTTTTTACGTAGAAATAATAAAGGGAAATCATTAACGATTACCATAGCATCTTTGTGCCTGATCGTTGATAATTACTCCATATCAAATGTGTAAAATACATCGGGGGTATACAATTACGACTATCTTTGAGAAAATTTCAATTTGAAGTTACGAGTAAAGTTTTTACTTTTTAGACTTAGATCCCTCCAAGAAAGGTGGAATTGTCTAAAATTGGCAACACCCAAATGAAATTAAACATTGGAGGATTACCAATTTGGGATGTGAACATGTATGGATGAATGGAAGGGCATCAAAACATTACTTTGATTACATATACTAATCTTAAAAAGTTACAGTGTAGCCTAAAAAAGTATTACCCCAATCTTTATTCCACCATAATAAGTGATTTTTGTTATTTTTTCATATATTGAGATAGCTTAAATTAATAAAGAATTTGTTGAATTTTTAGGAGCACTCGTATATGTTTTATAGTATTTTCTACCGTTAAACAATGTTTTTTCCAAAATATTTTTGTATTGTTCTTGGGATTCATGTTAATAATTATCCAATTACATCATTCTAATTTGAAATCAGTTCAATTTTGACATAGACAAATACTAAAATGGGACGATCTTTTTGAATTTAAACTAATTTCACGAATAACAACATGGAAATTGTTTCACTTCCTGGAAATAAGTTGAGTTATCCATTTCTTGTGAACTTGTCCCCACATGGACTTCCTATGCTTTGTCATTCTCACCTTGTGACGGGAAAGGTCACACTCTGTTAATTGCATATGTAAATAGGTAGCTTAGCACTTTCCCCAAGTGGTCTCACCATGTTCTCTGAAACTAACAATCCGTCTGAAAACCTTTCTCCAACCCTAAGACCCTACATTCCATGGAATTGTGTGGGTTCCATCTTACGAAATGATTCATCGAAAATCAGAGCCATTAGGTGTTCGTATGTGTCATGGTCATAGTTTGGTACACCTGGTTTTGAAAAAAGTTACAAAATGAGGCTGCAAAAACCATAGCAACACGTCTTTTCCAATTCCTGAAGCATATGCACCAAGATTCTATCCCCAACACTCCAACGAAATATCTTATTTATTGCATATAACTTGACCAACCTACTTTTGTAATCTTGAGTGTTCACGGTTGCAGGATTAATGCGGGAGACCACAAAGTGATACCACGCATTCATTTCCTATGTCAGTTATTTCTTCGGAATTTTTGTACAACCAGGCATGACAAGTGTGTAGACATTGGTTCCTTCTCTTGTAAAAGACCTTACAATCTCTTTGCCTACTTCCTTGTCTATATCTTCTTCCAAAGGGAGTAATGCTCTTATCTTGTCCTCCCCTTGTAGGGCATTTGTCAATCCGTAGAAATCATTAATAGTTTTAGTAGAGAGTGGAACTAATTTCCCCCTGCATAGTACCTCATTCATGCTCAATTAACATCTCAAATTTGCATAGAACTCACTTACAATGGACAAGTTGAACGCGAGAGGTGTAACCCATAATTTTTCCACCCTAAAAGGAAATTTGTTTCTTCAAATGGTGGATTTTTTTTCTATTCCCCTTTCTGGATAAGGCTTCCTCAATTTGTAAGTTTGAGCCAAAAACCTTAACTCCTCGAAAACAATCATTCAGGTGCTTTGAATAAGACCCGCTAAAGGGTGACGATACTGAACCTTTTCGATGTATCTTAAGTGGGGTTTTGGAGCCATGACCTATATGCACATATACAATCATTTTATCAGACACCTTTGGTGCAAGGGTAAAATTACAAATTCTAATAGAACGGAACAACATGAAACATGCCATGACCTTAATGTCAACCACCATAGTTCAAAAAAAATTCTACATATTTGAATTTAACATACTAATCAAAGGAAAACAAGGAAATTTGAAATGAACATTTCACTTCATGGTGTATTTTGAATTTAAAATGCAAATAATTGTAAAATTACTTTGTATGCTGTCATTTCTATATTTAAGGGACAATAAGATGTTAACTTATAAATCTTGCTCTAATTGGAATGGTTGTGGTGTTCGGATCTTCGTGGTTAAAACCTTTAAGTGTTCATATGAGAATGAGAAGGCTTCCAGTGAGGGGAAAAGTTTAAAAACTAAAAAATATTAACAAGCACCGGTATATAAATTGGTGCTAGTCTTCAAATACTGGTGCCTATGTAAAAATAAAGTAGTTGCATGGGGCTGCTTTAAATCAGTTTATTATTAAAACGTACAAGTGCTAAAACATACCATTGGAATTCTCTGAACGAACCCCTATACCATTTTCAACCCTTCTACACTTGAATAGAACAACTTTGAACTCACTGTAATCCAACTTTCAAATCTCCTTAATCACCCCATAAAAGGTCGTAAATGCAATGGTAGGATTTTTGTCTTTCTTCCCAGCCTGCGACATTAATTCAAATTCAACTTAAACCTCACTGTTTTGAGTTGTGCTCTTATTGTCCTTGTAAACTGTTACAAAATTCAATCCACTAATGCCATACTCATGGTACCTTTTCACGGTGCAGTCGAGTGTCCTTGTAAATGTCCGAAGTTTAGCAGGCATTTTTTCCACATTGAAACAACTATAAAACCAATTAAAAAAACATTGAAAAATGCTCCAATTGTAGCTGATTAAAAGACTAGTGAGATAGATTTCTTCTAACATTGACAAGTGCTCTTCAACATATACTGCATTCTCACTTTTGTTACTTAAAACATAAAGATGAGCTTTCATCAACTTAGCATTCTAGGGTGTGTAAAGTGTACCTTTGGAATGTGGGATCCCATTCTTCCTACCACTATATGCTTGTTCCGGAAGACCAAGTTCTCTCTTTCCAACCAAATTTGATGTGAAATACTCAATGATCCCCTCTATGACACACCTATGAACATTGTTGGCATCAGGTTAGCTACGATGTGTATATAACCCTTAGAAACCCTCATGTGCTGCTCAAATAGGTACATCCAATGCATTCCCATAGGACCAAATATTTTTATTTCCCTAACCACATGGATGACGAGGTCGACCATAATGTCAAAGAATGTAAGGGGAAAGTACTTCTCAAATAAACATAGCACTACAACCCTCTCACGCTCCAAATCATCAAGTTGTTTTCTGCTAATATTCTTAAGAAAAATGGAGCTGAAGAAGGAACACATGCACATGATGTAAAATCTCACGTCCTCCTCCATGACACTGCGGATGGAAACATGCAACAGTTGTTGCATCAGGACGTGACAATCATGGGATTTCACCGCATCAAGAAGCAATTCATTGTTCACTAATGAATAACACTATAAGAGTAGTCGGATGGTACAGTGATTCCCCAAATACACTCACAAATTGATTTTCTCTCATTGATTGAAAGATTATAAGGGGCAAGTGGTAGGTAAGTTCATTTTTCTTTCACCACCAGGGCTAAATTGCCTCAAATATCAAGTTCAACCATATCCTTCCTTGCATTCAAGCTATCTTTCATCTTATCGGGAATGTTAAGTAGCGTGTCAAATAAGCTCTCACGCAAATTCTTCTTTATATGCATTACATCCAAACTATGGCAAACCTCCTTGTACGAATATAATAAAATAATCGATCTTTTCTTCTCCGGTCCATCACTTGGGACACCAACCTTAGGCATTTTTCCAAGTACAACATTCAATTTCTTCACCTTGTTGTGGATGACAATCCCATTCAATATATTTGGTACCTCCCTCCTCTCCTCCACGCTAACAAAATGAACTGCATCATCTCATAACACGTGCTTCATATGGAGGAATTTTTTATGGCCCAAATACATGGTCTTCCTACCATTCTTAAATGCTAGAAATATGTACCTTTCTCGCATACGGGACATGCCTTGTGGCCCTTGATCATATATCCTGAAAGATTACCACAAGCTAGGAAATCATTGATCGTACTAAAAAACATCACCTTCAAGTTGAACTCCATCCCACGAAAACAATCGAACACATCAAAACCTTTGTACCAAAAATATTCAAATATTTTATGAGAGGGGCTAGATAGGTATCGATGTCATTTCCGGGTTGACTCGGCCCCGAAATTCTCAAAGGCATCAAAACATATTTCCTCTTCATGCACAAATACAGTTGTAGATTGTAAATGCAAATATAACCAGCCATGAACTATGTTTCGATAACATGTAAGTGATGCATACTATCAATGCACAAAGCATACCTCAAATTTTTCAATTCCACTACAAACTTAGGATACATTTTGTCAAATTTATTCCACTGACCCCGTATCTGCCGGATGATTGATAATGTCATCATCGTGACAACCCCTTCCCATGTACTATGCCATGTTCTTCTCATCCTTAGCATTTGTAGACAACCTCTTCAGGCTCGGGACAATTAAATGGTACTGCATGCATTTAGAAAGAACTACCACCTAAACAACCCTCTGGCACCGGTTTTTTGGGACCAATTATTAAAAACCGGTGCCAAAATAAATTAGCACCAATTTTTTACATAGGTACTGGTTTTTTTGAAAACCGGGGCCAAATATTTCCTAAAATTTGCCAAAATTTAGCACCGGTTTTAAAAAGAAGGTGCCTCCGGAGCTAAACTTTTTAAAATTCAATCTTCCCGCCAAATATTTACCAATTTTTTAAAAGGCCGGTGCCTATGTAAAAACACCGGTACCCATCTGTTAAAATTCAATCATCCCGTCAAAAAATTCAAAACATTTGCCAAAATGTAGCATCGGTTTTCAAAAACCGGTGCCTATGTAAAAAACCGGTGCCCACATATTCATGAGATGGGTGCAGCTGCGCGCAGCTGCTCTAAGCTAAATTATATTTTTGCTTAACTTTCAAAATTATTTACTTCTTTTTTATTTTAACTAATAGCTAAGTTGATTTACATTAATCAATTATCAGCGTTTATTGACCTAATATATATAAATAAGAATAAAAATGTTTGACGTTAACTACGTCCAACTTTTAATTGATTTAGTATATATAAATACAAATAAAAATGTTTGACTTTAACTAATTAACGGCCATTCCATTCACCCATA